>JAAIXJ010001854.1:367163-401936 GCA_013403705.1 Heliconius hermathena | reverse complement strand
CTAATGAAACTATCACGGGAGCTCGCTATCGACTTCAGTTGATGCGTTTGAGTCGCGCTCTGAAAGAAAAGCGGTCACTATACGAGCAGAGACACGACAAAGTGATTTTATTACATGATAATGCTCGGCCACATGTGGCAAAACCAGTCAAAACTTACCTGGAAACACTTCAATGGGAAGTTCTACCCCACCCGCCGTATTCACCGAACATAGCCCCCTCCGATTACCACTTGTTTGGGTCGATGGCGCACGGTTTAAGCGAGCAGCGCTTCCATTCTTTTGAAGAAGCCGAAAAATGACTTGATTCCTGGATTGCCTCGAAAGATGATTCGTTTTTCCGACAAGGGATTCAATTGCTACCAGAGAGATGGGAGAAAGTGGTCTCTAATGATGGACAATACTTTGAGTAATGTCATTGTAAGCCTTATATTTTGAATTATTTTTTTTTAAACAAAAAAAAAACAGCGAGAATTTATTGGTTACTTACCTAATATTTGGGCGTTTTCCTTTAGTAATTATATTAAAAGATTTTTTTTATTGAAATTGATATTTAAGAATATCAATTTCATTATATACATAATATATTGTATTATTATACTATCCTATTATTATACATAATAGTAGTATTTAGGATGTATTATATTCAATGGTAGGAAAAATTGTAAAAAAAATGATATTATAAAATTCAATACAAATTGCTAACGAAAATTAGTTCGAATGAAATTGATTTCGTGGCTTAAGAAATAGTATATAATTATAATGAAAATATCTTTCGGTCGAATTAAGAACCTCCTTTTTGAAGAAAATACCTCAATAATGATATAGCGGTGGCGGTGGTAATATATCCGACTCGCTCTTGGCCGATTGTTTTTTAAAGGCGATACTTTCACTATTCTCAGACTGACCATTGTATTCCATTTTTGGCGAACATAAAATTTTATTGAACAAAGAATATTGAAGTAAAAATAATTCCACACAGCCATTTATTCTTAACGTCATTACGTCTGTCAGTTTGCGCGCCATAAACGTACAGGAAGCATAGACAAGAGAATCATAGAGTTATAGACAATACTTGCGCCTAAATTATCCCGACCGGATGTAGAGTGCATTGAATCGCCGCGTTTCCTTATTCGTGCCGTCCAAATGTGTCTAACACGTGTGGATCTGTCTATAGGAAGTTTTGGTCAATGTATGTATGTATGTACGTGTAAGTAATGTTATGTTGCTTCTTAATCACCTGCAAATCCAGGTTCTCTATTTTTTTTAATTATTGTATTATTTTTTTTATTGTTAGCCTCTCAATGCCTCCAGAAGTCGGCGGAAGGTGAGGAACGGATTGTCTTAACACTAGGTTCCTTCTGCCTGTCCTAACCAAGTATTATTATAACCACATTGGCAAACCTCAATTTGAGCAATCTAATCATCATAATCCAAACAGTTGATACAAAAAAGAAGACCAAGCGTTCTTGTAAGGGCTGGCTTCTTTTTTTGATTTAGCTTATGAGTTTTAACCATATTTTAAAACTTTTTAGTGATTAAAAACTAAATTAAATTATATCATCTTCACGCTGTACCCTGCACATAGCAGTGTAGGGAACCTAGTGTTAAGACACACCTTTCCTTACTTTCCGCCGATTTCTGGAGACATTGCGTATTGAGTGGCGGAGTTCAACGCCGCCCTTTGCCTCAAATTTAACAATCGAACCTTTTATTCTTTTTTATTTATTTTTATTTTGAAACTTATAATGTTTGTTGTTGTTATAATGTCATATTATGAATGCTTAATTGATATATATTTTCCACTTAACTCTATGAATTATGAATTGGTTATTGCTCATCCTTCCATCCGACCTTCGCGCAATCGATAACGTCACCGTGTCACTCGTGAAGTCGTTATGAATCAAACTAATAAGTAATGTATTGTTATTGTGATTTTTATATAATATATTACGTAAGTATATTATCATAAAATTTGAAATAGTTATGTGGATTGTAGAAGAATAATAGGCGGTACGGCGTCTGACTCTAAGGCGACGGTAGTTGGTTCGATTCCCGCTCGGAAGAATTTTTTTTTTCATTTTCCCGCTTTGGTAACAAGGTAAACTGCGGCGTTGCGTAAGAAAATGTCTTGGTGTCTTAAAACTAGGTTCCTTCGGCCTATCCTGTTATTTGCGGGATACACTGTTAAGCTAAAATGTTACATTTTTATATATTACAATAAATGTATGAATGTACTATGTAGTTCAATGCGAATTTGTCTGTGTTATGTATGTAATCATTTAGATCTTAGCTGAGCTTATTGGTGGAGTTTTTGGAGAGGTCTATGTCCAGCAGAATAAAGCCAGCGGATAAATATGATGAAACTGGTGATGATAATTGTAATTTTGAAATAGACTAATGTTAATATATAATTTTGAGTGAAAGATCATAAAATCAAAATCAATGAATCAGCTTCACGCTGTATCCCGCACACAGCAGGTTAGGCAGAGGGAACCTAGTGTTAAGACATACCGTTCCTCATTTTCCCCCGAATTCTGGAGACATTGCGTGTTGAGTGGCGCAACACCAGAGCGAAGAAATGAAAATATAAATTTAAATAGATATTTCATATCCTCGTGTGGAGATCGAACCCACAACGAGGCGATTTTACAGTTACACTTTGTGCCCCTGCGCCACGCCTGGCCTATAAGTTATTAAATTATAAATATATTTTTTTCATATTTATAATACTCGGCAATATACAAATATTGACATGACATACGTTGGTGATTGATGTTTTACTAATCAGATCAGACATACATTGATAGTAAAATAAATGAACACCCCATATAATTCAAAATCCATAAAAAAAAATACCTACCCAACCTTATATTAACTAATGCGTAGTAATTCCCCTTACAATATTAGGGTTATGTTCCCATTGTGACATTTTTTTGCTGTTTTATTATTGAGTTGCGACCGACAATGGCCTCCCGCTCAGAACGGATTTGCTTCATAGAATGAATTAAATCAATTGACTCGTGTCTTCGTCGCTCTGCGCCGGTGATTCATTTGTTCCGGTTTTGTCTTATACTTTCTAGATGCAGAAGCTGTTCGAGCTTCGTTACATAAATTTCGATTTTCTATACTATAGGTACGTATATCTTATAAAAAATAAAAAAAAAATCAGCTTCACGCTGTATCTCGCACGTAGCAGGGTAGGCAGAAAGAACCTTAATGATAAACCCCTCCGGGGAACGGACGAACTTTCCGCCGAATTTTTCAAGGCATTGCCTGTTTAGTGGCGTTGTCTTGGCGCCAGAGCGAAGAAATTAATAAATAATAATTAAATTTCCCAAATTTGAATTGAACCCACAACCGTCGCGTTGCAGTCACACTCTTATGCCCTTACGCCACAACGGCCTTTACTGGTATATCTTATAGTACTTAAGTAGAGTTTCAAAGTTTACTATTACTTTCTTCGTGGTACTGTTGTTATAGGTAATAAACTTTACACCGGAGTAAAATGATTATTTTAGTCATATTAATAATAATTAGGTTTTCAGAAATTGGATATTTACACTCAACGTTTTATAATATAATTAAATTTATTACATGAATTGGTACGTGCGATGGTTGTGGGTTCGATTTCCGTTTAAGAGATTATAAGTATTTAGTTTATCTCTACTTTTATACTATAAAGCTGGAAAGTTCATTTGGCTGAGCGCGCTAATCCCAGGAATTATTTTCATTTGATTACCCGGGCGAAGTCACAGGTAAAAGTAAATGCGCTCCGTCGCGTTTTCTTTAAAAACATAGTGTCGTATCACTAACTCGACCAAGCCTAAATAAAAACGCTAGAGAAAAAAAAAGACTATTGTTATATTGTAACTACTATTAAAAAGAGCTTAATATTCGTTTCACTTTTAACTTTCAGACGGAGACTGACGCAATCTTGTATAAAGTCAGTTTTGTTGTTTTCTAGTATCGGGTTTCTTTCAGCGTCGATCGGGCGTGCAGTTGTTGGTACAGTGCCCCATAGTAATTAGTGCGATCAACCGTTTAGAATTTGGATTCTATTGTTGTTTTCTTAGTAATTGCTTTGAAATTTTTATATTTGATGCGGTAATTTTTTTTAAAGAAAAGGTAGTAAAGTAGGTTTTTTTTATAGTTTTTGAATATAAATATTGTTAGGTTTTTAGAACGATTTTATTAGATAGAGTTGTAACTATATAATAATATCTGAGAAATTGAATTTGACTCCCTTGAAATAATTGTACAATATCATCATGAACTTGGCGGCTACACGTTGTTCAGATGACAATACATGAACTTGGTATTATTGAGCTGGTCTGATGATGGAGTCAGGAACTGAATAGTGGATCAAATTCTTCAGAGGTTACTTCCAAGTTGTAAATAATTCTACTTTTTGTATTTTTAAGTGCACCATAATGACGTGTTAAAGAACACGTATTTTTAATATTATAGTATTTTTACATTTTTAATAAATATATTATTTTGTTTTAAAAACATCCGCTTATTTCTTATAGAAGAAATGACAAACAGTTGTTTCTAATAAGTTATTTTAAAGATATTTAGCATATAATTTTTTTATATTAAATCTTATAAATTTTATGAATATATAACTTAGTCTACCTAGGTACAAGTGGTAGTGATGTTATTAATGCTGTGAGCAATTCTTTGTACAAAGTCGTAAACTTTCATAAGTTATGTGACATTTACTATTATTCATGTGGCCATGTGGCTACGATCGTGTGACTGGATAGTAATGCCGTTGTTAGCTTTACACTATATCCCATAAAAGGCAGGATAAGCAGAGGGAACCTGGGAACCTAGTGTTAAGACACTCTGATTAAGACACTTTCTTTCCCCACTATCTGCCAAAAGTTGGAAGGTACGTGGGGGACGGAGTGTCTTAATACTAGTCTTGTGGCGGAGAGAACTTAGTGACAAGTTTCTGTGTTCATCTACAAGTTTCAGTGTTTCGTTCTACGCTTAACAGTTTTTATTATCTCGTCAAATATTATATTTTACTTATGCAGACAGTAAAAAAAATATATTTTTAATATAAACGCTAAGTAATATTTGACATGTATCAACTGCGCCACGATGGATTCAATGATAACACTTTACAATATACGCTTTTTTACCATAAGCAAGTATAAAATTAATTAATTTAACGAGAAATACCGTTCAATGTTTTTTTATATTTGTTTTTCAATTCAATTTTACATTTAAAATTCGTGAACTTCCTGTCCAGACGGTAAGTCATTAGGAAATTGTGACAGCCCCAGTGGAATTCAACCCCTACTATTTATAAGGTGTCTGTCAACATCCAGTCTGCGGACGAGGTGGAGTATGCTATAAATCATGAATAACTTTGTTTCAGGCACTTCTGTTGAGGTGTGTTTATCTATGATGGATATGTTTTTGTATATGTTCATAAATGATATTAGTGTAGATCTGTTTTTTTTACTGATATGGAGCGACATTTTTTTTAATTTTAATATAGGTAACATACAATCGAGTAAGGAAATCTAAACATAAATCTTAATTTTTTTTATAAGTTCATGCAGTAAGTTCACACAGAGTTAGGTAGGCAGAGGGAATCTAGTGTTATGACGCTTCTGTTCTCCACTTTCCACCGAATTCTGGAAGCATTGTGTGCTGAGTAACGGAACTCAACGCCGCATTATGGAAAATTCAAATATTAAATATTTCATTTCTTCTATAAATTAAATCTTCAATAATTTATTAGGAAACTAATAAAAATCGCCAGGACAATCGTGGCGCAAGAGCGCAAATGTGTGACTGTAAGCGCGGCCAGTTGTGGGTTAGATTCCCACTCGAGGTAATTAAATATTTAATATTTTCATTTCTTCGCTCTGGTGTCGAGGTAAAGCGCGGGGTTGAGTTCCGCACTGCAATGCCTCCATAATTCGACGAAATCTAGTGAGCGGAGTGTCTTAACACTAGTTTCTCTCTGCCTAACCTGCTACATCCGGGATACAGTGAAAAGCTGATTTAAAATTTAAATTTAATAAAAAAAAACGTGTTAAATACAAGACTTAATTATATTCACATTATTAAAGCAACAGCTTAATGAAACTAGCAGTGTTGACGTTTCATACAAAACAAGGTGTAAAATTTATGTCATTCTACCTAAGTTATTAAACTGTGTTGATTGGATCTGAAAACTACCACTGAAAAGGGAAACTTTCTAGTGGTGAAACATATATGCTTGTTCCAAATTACTTTTATATTATATTTAACGTTATTTTGAATGTATTATTGTTTTCTAATGTATTTTCAGTGATATTACAATGTTATGGGGCCAGTCGTGGCGCAGGGGCACAAAGTGTGACTGTAAACGTGACTGGTTGTGGATTCTATCCCCACTCGAGGATATGAAATATTTATTTTTGATTTATATTTCCATTTCTTCGCTCTGGTGTCGAGGCGAAAATGCGGCATTGAGTTCCGGCACTCAACACGCAATGCCGGCAGAATTTGGCGGATAGTGGAGAACGGAATGTCTTGACACTAGGTTTTCTCTGCCTACCCTGCTGTGTGCGGGATACACCGTGAAGCTAATTTATTTTTTTATTACAAAGTTATTACGTAATCAATTGGATTTTTTAAAGCTTAGTTACAAGGTTACTGCTACCCTCTTAGACAATTTGCTGTGTTTGGTTACGTGACGTTGTACATTAGTTTGCAAGGTCATAAAGGGAGGAGTATGAGAATAAAAAAATATCTTTGAATATACTTGATGTATTTTCTATTTTGCTATGTTTAGATCTCTGCCTTTAGTCGTTTATCATGATTGCATGTGAAAGCGATCCCGTGGGTGACCTTTTTGTGGCGACGAGAATATCGCAGGATTTAAGATTGTATAACATCTAAAAAGTAAAATAATATATTGTATTTTTCGTATAAAAGTTGTGAGTTCTAAATAATATTTTTCATCAAAAAAATTGTTTTGATGTGCATAAAAAACTAATAAGTCTCGATTTTACCTTAATATCTTTTCATTGTAAATTATTATATATATGTAGGTATCTGAATTTCTAATTGAGGTCAGTCGTGGTACTAGGGTACAAAGTGTGGCTGTAAACGCGATAGATTCTTGGTTCGATTCCCTCTCGAGGAAAAGAAACATTTAATATTTACATTCTCTTCGCTCTGATAATGAGGAAAAGCGCGGCGTCGTGTTCCTCCACTCAACACGCAATGTCTCCAGAATACGGAGGAAAGTGGGTAACGGAGTGTCTTAACACTAGGTTCCCTCTGCTTATTCTGACGTTGCTTGGGATACAGTGTGACACTGAAAAAAAATCTAATTGCGTATAACTTTATATATTAGTATAGGATATATTTTAATTAAATCTTAATATATCCATATCATAATATAACACAGTCATCTTATATTCCATTTTCCTGTAAATGTTACATGGAGCGAGCGCTGGAACATAGTCTCCAAACTGGTGGTATTACATTAAAGTTGCCTCTAAGCGAATAACGGAAGTACCCTGTCTCGAACTTCCGGATTAAGTTAATAACCGTCTAAGTAAGATGCTTTGAGATTTTACATAGTTTTACAGCTATAATAAGGTTTTGACGTGTGGCAAGTAGCGTTGTGAATTTTTAATGGGGTATGTGAGCTGGTGATTTTGTAAGGAATTCTTAATATTAAATATATTTATGAGTTTGTTTTGAATACTTTGCATATTTTTTTTTATTGTTGCTCAATTTTTCAAGAGATTTTCTTTTGTTAGACAAATACGTCGAAATTAAAAATATTATTTCTCAATAATGTATTGTAACTGTAAGTGTTGTCATTTGTTTAAATACATAATAAAAAATATTTTTCAGTTTTGTTCCAAAAATAATTGTCTTAAATATTGTTTTGTCAAGTATTATTGTACTTACAGTTGAAAACCTTTCAGTTTTCCAGTAATACGGTATAGACAGAAAGTGTATATATAATAAAGAAACTTAGTATCAAAAATCTTCGATTTCCCTGCTTTCGAATTGAATTTGAGACATTCCTTGTTGAATTGCGCAACTTAACGTCGCATTTTATTATACCAAAGCAGAAGAGTAGAATAAGTTGAATATGATTCTCCTGAGTGGGAGTCGAATCTGCAAGCATCACGAACACATTCAAACGTCTCACAGCTCCACAATGGCTAAAAATTAAAAAACATTCAAATTTTAGAATCCAATCTAGGTTACCCAACAAACGATCATATATCCAGAGCGCTCTATCTCGTTTTAATTACGACTGAGCAAACGGGAACCCGACACCTATCCATCACGGGAACACGGCGGAGTGTCAGCGGAACTTATATAGAACTGTTATTGATTACTATACAGCTTTGCGTAATACGGTAACTCGATAGTGCTGGATTTAGTAATTTAGTGTATCTGTAGATTGATGATACTAAGATATGTTTTTTTTAGCTTCACGCTGTATCCCGCATGTACCAAGGTAGGTGGAGTCTAGTGTTAAGACAATCCGGTCCTCGCTTTCTAAAGGCATTGCGTGTTGAGTGGCGTAATTCAACGCCGCGATTTGCCTCAACACCATAGCGAGGAAATGAAAATATTAAATATTTTATTACCTCGAGTTGGAATCGAACCCACAACATGTCATGTTTACAGTTACACGCTTGTGAGACAGAAGTTGCTGCGCCACGACTGGCTTTAGGATAATTTTACAGTAGGTAATATATGTTGTGGAATAACTTTGCATTAGCATTTAGCTTTAAACTGTTTTTGATAATGCATTTATTGCTAAAACGACTACTGATTTCTATCTTTGTGTATATATTTTAGCTAATTCTTGAGAAATTAAAAGATGTTGCCAGTTGTAATCCTACAGAGAACTTTTTAAAACTTTCTAAATTTTAATTAATTAATTAAATTTTAATTACATTAAATTAAATTTTCACTTTCCATATTAAACTAAAAACAATCACAACTTTTACATTACAGTTAATTAACATAAGATTATTATAAAAATGTCATTTATAATGCGTATCTCGCAATAATATGCAAATTGACAGAAATTGATATGTCGCATGAGTTTATATTGTGATGTGATGTTTACGCGCTTTTTTTAGTGGCAGCCTTAATTCTATGAAACTAGGTTATTTATTAATGTAGATTTTGTTAAAAATTATATTTACCTAATTAATTAATTAAATTAATGATGTGTTCAGTTTTAGATTTTTTTTTAAGGTATTTGATTGTATTTCATTTTTTTTTATTTTTCCGCTCGGGCCTGGTCGTTGCGCGGCGTTGAGTTTTGCCACGCAATATCTCGAAAATTGTATGGAAAGTGCAGAATGGAGTGTCTGGACTAAGGTTACCTGCTACACGTAGGATATAGAAATAAGTAATCTATATTTACACTTATAGTAAAGTCGTAACGGATCGGGCGTCTGTAAATGTTATTGATGGCATTCATTAACGTAAGAGATCAAATAACTATGATTTTTTAACTTTTAGTTGTGTCGAGGCCAGTCGTGGCGCAGCGGCATGTTCGATCCCCACTCGAGGAGATGAAATAATAAATTTATATTTCCATTTCTTCGCTCTGGTGTCGAGGCTAAGTGCGGCGTTGAGTTCTGCCACTCAATGCCTCCAGAATTCGGCAGAAAGTGGGGAACGGAGTGTCTTAACACTAGTTTCCCTCTGTCTACCCTGCTGTGTGCGGGATACGGCGTGAAGCCGATTTGATTTAGCTCATGTGTTAACTTTTGTCAGGATTATAGATTAGTAAATAATAATTACGTAGTTCAAGCGGCGAAGCCGCGAGTGGGTAGCTAGTGTAAACTAAATAACTTGTTTGATCGATTTTATATATGTGTAGGTACCTATATATATTATATTAAAGTTTTGCTCTACCCCGTTCTATACTGTCATTTAGAATTGATGGATGTTTTAATAGATAAAGTTTAATTACTCTGTGGAAAATATGTGAAGTTATTATGAGCTTGTATTTCTCATTAAAACTATTATATCGTTCGACTGCAAGTGGCGATATATCAATAAAACCGTGTTTAATATTGCTATCTTCTAGAGAATACTAGATATGCTTTTTTGTTTAGCTTCGCGTTGTAGCAGGGTAGACAGAAGGATGCTGGGAACTCAGCGTTAAGGCACTCCGTTCCCATTATGCCACTTCCATTTCCCACTTTCCGCCGAATTCTGTGGCATTGTGTATTATGAGAAGAACTCTACTTTTTTTAATAAAAATAAACTTTTCGTAAAAAGAACGGTATTTGATGAATGTATTACTTGGTTCTTTCTATCAACTCTTCTGCATGTTGAATAAAAGGAGAAGAATCAGTACAATATTTAATTTTCTTTATTACTATCTACGTGGAGGCCAGTCGTGGCGCAGGGGCACAAAGTGTGGCTGTAAAAGCGACTGGTTATGGGTTCGAACCCACTCAAGGAAATTAAATATTTACTTACATACATTTATATTTTAATTTATTCGCTCTGGTGTCGAGGCAAAGCGCGTCGTTGAATTCCGCCACTTAACACACAATGCCTTCAAAGCTCGGCGGAAAGTGGAGAACGGTGTGCCTTAACACTAGGTTCCCTTTGCCTACCCTACTGACTGCGGGATACAGCGTGAAGCTGACTTATTTATGTTTTGATGAATTAGACTCGACTCAATTAAGAATTAAACGTTGTCATCTTTGTGTTTTTGTTTCTTAGTTCTTCATATTGAAACTGGTTATACCTCTATACTATAAATGATTCACATTAATAACATATTAATTGTAATACAATAAATTTAATTTAACTCGAAACCGTTAAAAGATAAAATAAGTTAAACCGGTTATTTAAAATATGTGTCTTGTATCTCTAATAAACCTTTCGGCGCCTGGGACCCGTGGCTTTATGGCCGACCGCCGCTGTGTAAATCTGTTGTACAATAAATGTACAAGTTACTATTAAAAAAGTTGACTCGCTGGTACATTGAGTGAGGCCATTTATATATATTTTTTAATAAAGGCCAATATGATAGATATTTGAGGCCAGTCGTGGTAAGGGGCATAAACGTGAGACTAATGGCAACACGTTCGAACCCCACTCGAGGAAATGAAATATTTAATTTTTTCGTTTTTTCGGTCTGGTGTTGCGGCAAAGGGCGGCGTTAAGTTCAGACACTAAACGTGCAATGCCCCCAGAATTCGAACCTGGAAAAATAATATATATATATATATATATATATATATATATATATATATATATATATATATATATATATATATATTTGTTAATTGAAACTGTGTAACAAGCGTATAAGCATTTGGGCATAACTCGATGAGAACGTATGGCTTATGGCTTGGTAATGGCGCTTGGACGGTTTGCAAAGAGGTGCTGGTTCAAATTTCTCTACGTTCAAATTTTTATACGTTTTCTTAATACATATTTTTCTTTCTAAAGTGTGGAATAACACTTTAAAAATGTTAAAAATATATATTAATATTTCTTAAATCTTTCATGTTATGAACTGTGTAATTTTATATAGGTGGCTCTGCACTGTGATTTTATAGCCAGCCGGTTGGTTACTTCTGTGTAAATCTGGTACAGGAGTAAATGAAAAATGAGAAGTTCCAGATTCGTTTTGTTTGTTTGCCCGCACAGTACGGTGTCGGCTGTCCATTTGGTTTTATTTTGTAAATTATGTTTGAAATTTAAAAGGTTTTAAGATAAACATATATTAAAATATGAATCTTCAGTTTAATGTAAAAATATCACTTTTCTATCAGTTTTTTTTTAATGTCTAATTGCAAAACCTTAATATATTAACCATTATTAGCCTGTATGATCCTATATGATCGTCGTTTTAGCATAATGACCAAAAAACTAATATAGCCGTTGCACTCTAAACCGATCGCGACGATGTAATAATTCTCACGAGTGGAAATCGAATCTATAACCATTTCGTGTTCTATCAGACATTATCCCAATGCACCACAAGGCTTTGTATGACTAAAATTTCTAATCAAGCCAAATACTTTAAAAAGATAAACCGTTTATCATGATGTTCTCATTAAATGATAATGTCATGGAGGCCGTCGTGGCGCAGGGGCACAAAGGTGTCACTGTAACGCGACGGTTGTGGGTTCGATCCCCAATCGGAGGGATAAATTTATTATTTATTAATATCTTCATTTCTTCGTTCTGGCACCATGGTGAAAAGTCCGGCGTTAAATTCCGCCACTCACCACGAAAAAATCGGCGCAAAGTGGGGACTAAGTTCCCTCTGCTTACCCTAGTACTTGCGGAATACAGCGTGAAGATGATGTAGTAGATACTCGTAATTTCATAAAGAATAAACCACGTTCGGAATAGGATATGCGGTGTCACCATTGTTTCCGCTGCAATTCATTAGTCGCCAACTGGGGCAGGATTTATATGGCGTTATCTGTGACATTGATGCGTTCGAGCTCTCTCGTGTGGATGTTCCTGGATGGCTGAGGCTTGGTTCATTATTCTGATTGTGGCTTTTGATTTACTATTTATAAAGGCATTGGATTACTTAGAAATAATTTATGGATATAGAAAGTATAAATGGTATTAAAATATACTTAAACTAATCTTTACTTGCGGCTTTGCTTGCCTTTTTAAGGATAAATCGTAAGTGCCCGAAGTAAACATAGGCGAAGTGGGTTACATCGAAACAACATGATGATGAACTATCCAACACTTTTTTTATGGGAAGTACGAGGCGAACGAGCGGACGGGTGGTCACCTGCTGGTCACACAAAAGTTTTTCAATTCGAATCTATAGTAGGTATTTCTGAGATGAGCGCGTTAAACCAAACAAAATCTTTAGCTTTACAGATAACATTAGGCATTAACTTTACAGGTTTAGATAGGCAGCCCCTAGGATTAGGTTAAAAAACATTTTAAGGACCGTTTCCGAGTCGGAATTTTAATTTAAAAATGCTTGAGGTCGTCGTGGCACAAGTGTGTGACTATAAACGCGACGGTTGTGGGGTTCGACTCCCATTCGGGGTGAATGAAGTATTATTTATTAATATTTCCATTTCTTCGCTCTGGTAACCTTGCAAACCGTGGCGTTGACGGCATCAGTAGTTTATGTGTGTGAAGTGAACTCGTCGTAAGAAACTACTTACAGTATAATAAAGAATAGCGCTTTCCAATACTGCTGAGCACCTCTTGACATTTGTGAATGTTTCGATTGCGATTTGTATTTGCAGTATTCAACGTTCACTTGACATTGAGAGAAAATGTTATAACGTTTCGAATTTATATCTACAGCTCTTTAAGTGTTCTTGTTAATAAGATCTGTATGAAATTACATATATTAAGAGATTTATATATATATATATATATATATATATATATATATATATATATATATATATATATATATATTGTATGTTATATTAAGCGGTTGTTAAATTTCCAGTCTTGCGTCTTCAAATGTCCGTTCATTGTTGATTTTATTTTTTTAAACTTCATGCTGTATCCCAGCAGCTAAGCAGGGTGACCATAGGGAACCTTCGAGCCTAGTGTTAAGACACTTCATTTCGAACTTCCGCCGAATTCTGCAGGCATTGGGTGTGCAGTGACGGAGTTCAACGCCGCGCTTTGCCTCATTACCAGACCGAGGAAATGAAAATATCAATATTTCATTTCTTCGAGTGGGATCGAACTCACAACCTATACAAGCCCCCGCTTGTACTCCTGCGCCACGACGACTGGTGTCGAAGTAATTGGCACTGTATCCCGGTAAAGTAACAACGGTGGATTAAAATTTCGTGTAATAATAATTTTATAGCAAAATTGGAATGTCTACCACGCAGAAGTTTTTTAATGATGAAATACATACTTTATTTTAATTTTAATTAATATATACAGTGTTTATAAGACAGAGTTATATATTTTTTTTATTCCGTTCAATTTTGTTCACAGATTTTGACTGATGAACTCATTACAAATATATATATATATATATATATATATATATATATGTATGTATATATATATACATATATACATATATATATATATATATACATACATACTGAAATATACTTTAGTATATTTTGTAATGAATTCACATATTTCATCATACTATAAGTTATATTTAATAATACTTATAATATAACATTTATTACATGCTAGAGGCCGGTCGTGGCGCAGCGGCACGAGGTGTGACTGCAAAACCGACTGGTTGTGGGTTCGATCCCCACTCGAGGAGATGAAATATTTACTTAAATTTATATTTCCATTTCTTCGCTCTGGTGTCGAGGTTAAGCGCGGCGTTGAGTTCTGCCACTCAACACGCAATGCCTCCAGAATTCGGCAGAAAGTGGGGAACAGAGTGTCTTAACACTAGGTTCCCTCTGCCTACCCTGCTGTGTGCGGGATACAGCGTGAAGCTAATTTAATTTTAATTTTTTACATGCTATGTACGTAATGGTATGCCAATGTACGTGCATACCAGTGGTAATTCTTTTACTATATTAATATAGTAAATTTGTTGAAAGAAGCTAGTCGTGGCGCAGAGGCACAAAGCGTGACTGTAAAATCGACTGGTTGTGGGTTCGATCCCCACTCGAGGGAATGAAATATTTATTTACATTTATATTTTCATTTCTTCGCTCTGTTGGAGGAGCAAAGTGCGGCGTTGGGTTCCGCCACTCAACACGTAATGCCTCCGGAACTAGGCGGAAAGTGGGGAACGGAGTTTCTTGACACTTGGTTCCCTCTGCCTACCTTGCCGTGTGCGGGATACAGCGTGAAGCTGATTTGATTTTGTTGAAAGTAAACGCCAGTTTGTAAAAATATGCATTTTTAAAGATTTGTGTTTTGTATACGAGTAGGTATAAGATGTATAATAAATTAATATATTTAAATTTAATCTCAGTTACTTTTTAACACGCTTTTCTTAGAAATGTGACTGTAATAAAACCTAAGAATCTGAGTTTTAACCACTTGTATTAAATAAACAACTCTTCAGAGGTTACTAGTAAACCCTTCGAGTTTCGGTTTTCGACCACATTCTTTAGCACTTGTATCACTTGGTGTAGAAAAGCGTATTATACATATATGTCAATTACGGAATGTAATAGAACAATCTTGAAATGTAATATTTATTAAAAACATAAAATAAATTTATATATATATATATATATATATATATATATATATATATAAAATAAATTACAAATATCTGTTGTAATTCGCTTTTATATGATTCCACTGTCACGTGGTAAGCCGGTGAATGGAGCACGTGGGGCGCGGTCGTTCGATACAGCGGAGGCTGCGCGTTGAGCTGTGGCCCGGAACCTTCAGCCGGCCAGCTAACTGTGAACCCTCCTACCCCTCATGCCTTCACTCTTACCTCCATACGTAGAAACAACCCGACAACAGACGGAGGTCTCGCCTGGCTGGTCTCCCCAACTATTGCCAGTTACGCAAGATCCGTCCCGCTACTATAATACTATTGCTCGTTGCATAGAAATATCGTTTTTACTGGTTTACACGATTTTGGGAATTCAGATAAAATTATTATATTATAAATTTTATTCGCTCGCTCGCAGAAATTAATATTGAATATTTTCATTTCTTTGTTTTGGTGTTGCGGCAAAACGCGGCGTTGATTTCCGCAATTCAATACGCAATGCCTCCTGAATGTGGTGAAAAGTGGGAAGCCGAATGTCTTAATACTAAGCTCCTTCTGCCTACCCTGCTACATGCGGGATGCAGCGTGAAACTAAAAAAAAAATGTAACAATATTATCTCTTAAATGTTCGATCAGTACCAAAATTTCAATATGGTTTAAAAGTCCAAAAACAGTTGCTTATCGGCTATATAAAGAAAGTAATAAAATCTTACCATTAAATTACACTGCCACCTACTCAGCCCTTGTGGGTTCAAATTACACACGATTTTTTTTTGGATATTTTAAAAATAACTTACTACTACTTTACTACGCAAAAAAATCTTCTAAAATATTTTTTCCACAATATTTAAACGTAGTTTATTGTGTCATTACAAAATTTTTCTTAGAAAAAAATTTTTTTTTGAGTATACAGTTTATAAATACCTTTGCAAGCAAAGTCAAACACACGTTCACACTTCCGACATGTCGGCCCTAAAATCTTATCAATTTGCAAATAATAATGTTGAATTAGGACATTGCAAAATTTCAAGACATTTTTCAACACTAAATAATAAACAACCATATTTCTTTATACAAAAGATAGAATTTTGAATACAATCTGTTGCATAATTTTTCGTTTCTCTACATCACTACACAGTATACAACCCTATTTCAGTAGAAATAAGGTTGACCTTTTGGGAGTAGGTAGGTACTGTTGATCCCTCGATGGGGATCTGGGATACGTGGGAGTTTTACGTCCGAGATAACAGAGGTTGTTGAACCTGCTACTTAGTTCTTTTTGTATAGATCCCCGTGATTAAGTAAGTTTTATTGTTCATTAATATTATTATCTTTGAGTATTGGTAAGTTAACGGTTAAGGTTTGGAACATTAACGTTAAAATTATTATTTAATGGAAGTGGCTAGTGAATGGTAACATTAGATTTACGCAGTAGAACTTAAAAAAAAAGAATAAAACAAAATAATTTGCAACACTGACGTCAGCACACTTTATCCACATCCAAAAAAAACCGGACAAGCGTGAGTCGGGCATGTCCGCCTAGGGTGAGAAAATTAGAGGTCTCGAGCTTTTTCTGAAATTCAGGCTTAGCTCAGCCAGAGCCTTTTCATCTAATACTAATTTTGGCCCCCTTTTAAAGCTATTATGTTTTAGAATTTAACCACAAATGTATAGTTTTCAGATTTTCTGAACAGTAAATACTACCTGTAAATGCTAGCTGCCAAATTTCATAACTCTAGCCAAATTTCTGTACTAGGTTAACCGGAAGTACCTTAATAATTTTCATTCTCTTTATACTATCGAAATACGCGTTTTTTGCTATATAAACGGTACTTTTTCAAGTATTCATGGGGCTGTAGATCGAAGTATATGGTTTTAAGTTGAACTTGATATCATACTTCTTCAGAAAACATATAAAAATTTGAACGTAGCTTGACTCGAACCCGCGCCTCCTGGAAACCGACCAGGAGGCGCGGGAACTTGATATCTCCAAGCATTCCTGAGATAAAGGCTCTTGACAGACAGACAGACGGACAACAAAGTGATCTTATAAGGGTTCCTTTTTTCCTTAAAAAGTACGGAACTATAAAAATGAGGAGGAGAAGCAAGAAAAATGAATATTTTATTTTTTATCGCAATTTGGCCATATAACAATGTAAACTACTAAAAAAACTAATTTAAGTAAACTACACAAATTGCAACTTGCAAAACTGCAAAAAAAAATTGTATCTCTGGCGAACCAAAACTACTGTCACCTACAAACGAATTAATTGGACAATCTACTTTTAGAGACCACTCCATTCAAATCTAAACTTAAAATTTCCATATCCAAGTCTGTACTACGACGAAAATAACCACAACTTTCTATTGCGATTCTTTTTTCAATTTCAGGTTACACAGCTAGAAAGCGACCTTGTATCTTTGAGATTTGATACATGTTGGAGGTGAAAGGGTGGTTCTTGTGAGATTTTTTGTCGGGTACCCCATTTTCTTTTATACTTTTTGTCGCAACTGAACGAGGGTCCAGACCTACGAGCCGACCTCTCAGTTATAATGTGTTTTATACGGTCAATATAAGTCGTTAGTGACCTTTTTAATGTTGCAAATCTATTCAAAGTTGTCAAGCACTTGTTAGTGCACTTGTATACTTTTGGTAGGTTAAGTATCTATGGTTTTTTATCAATATGTTAAATTTAATGTTATTTATTACATATTAATTTAATAACTTTTTATACGTTTCTCCGTCGAATATATTTAGGAAATCAATTAATTGTTGTGAGTTCGATTCCCAATCTAAAGGAATAAAATATTAGATATTTTCAATTCCTCGTTCCGGTAACAAGGTCAAGTGCGGCGTTGAGTTTCGCCATTCAACACGCTAAGCCTCGAGTGGCAGAAAGTGGGGAGTGTCTTAACACCAAGTTCCCTCTGCCTAACCCATTACTTGCGGGATACAGCGTGAAGCTGAAAAAGAAAAGCAAACGATAAATCAAGATACAAAAAGTTCAGACTTACTTCCACTACATTACTCAAGTATATTAGAAGTCTTACAAGAGTAACACGAGTTCAGGTCATTGTGTTCCAGGTCAACGGTATGTTAATCACATATATTGGTACTCAAAAGGTAGTCTTTGATCCTATTAGAAAGCGATGTTAACTTTGAATCTCTTGTAACAAACTATGTAGTTGATACTTAACTGACTTATGTGTTTTGTATTTTTTTTAAGTTAGTGAGTGTTTTATTTGAGAATAAAATCAGCTTCACGCTGTATCCCGCAAACAGCAGAGTAGGCAGTGGGAACCTAGTGTTAAGACACTCCGTTCCTCACTTTCTCCCGAATTCTGGAGGCATTGCGTGCTGAGTGGCAGAACTCAACGCCGCTCTTACCCTCGACACCAGAGCGAAGAAATGGAAATATAAATTTAAGTAAATATTTCATCTCCTCGAGTGGGGATCGAACCCACAACCAGTTGGTTTTACAGTCACACTTCGTGCCGCTGCGCCATTACTGGTCTCGAAATTTGTTTGAGAATAGTTGTAGAATATATTGTTAATATTGATCAGCTTCACGCTGTATCCCGTACACAGCAAGGTAGACAGAGGGAACCTAGGGCTAAAACACGCCGTTCCCCATCTTCTGCCGGAACTCAACGCCGCGCTATGCCTCTACAGCAGAGCTAAGAAATGAAAATATAAATGTAAATAAATAGTTCATTTCCTCGAGTGAGGATCGAACCCACAACAAATCGAATTTACAGTCACACTTTGTGCCCCTGTATCACGACTGGCCTTTATTATTATTGATTGCAGTATGATTTATTTTATCTATAATATATAAATTAAAAATATGTATTATCTAGTTTTTTAATGTCTTATTTACATTTTCACATGTTTTTAATAGTAAATGGAATTATATTGCACAGCCCTTATACCTTATAATGCTTAGTATTATCAGTAAATAACTTGTGTACCTATAACAATAATATTTTTTTTCACTACATTTCACTTAATACGGACCGTCATAACACTTGGTTCCCTCTAGCTACATACCAATGTAGCATACCAATGCGGGAAAAAGCGTGAACTTCAACTTTGTTTCTTAGTATCTACCGATGTAAAAAATAGGTAAAATCAAAATCATCGTCCGACGTCATTCTATCTGTTTTGCCGCATAGTGTTCTAATGAGGTTTATTTTTTATTCAACATTTTATCCTTATACATATCGTTGTTTACAAGTACTATGTTTATTTTTCAACCTGTGGATGTCCAACCTAACCTAACATTTTTCATTTCATTTTTAATATTTACTTCAAAATTCACACACCCCATCATACAAAATGTCAGATGTTTTTTTTTAAATATCGTTATTTCTTATCATGTTAGTTCCTACTGACTTTGCAATATTTTTTTTGTTTAATTATTAATTTATTTTTATTAGACCTAAATAGTGGTCTCTGCTAACAAGAATTCTATGAAAGTTGTACCTGATCAAGAAAAGATTGGGAACTTCTGACCTAAACTGATTTTTGAAAGAAACCCAAGGAATTGATATTTTACGTAGCCCCTTATTATTTCGAAGTCGCTACACGGCCCATTTCCTACATAAACATATTTACATCTTACACAAAGAGCACTCGTTTTTCAGCATTATTATATATAAAGTTAATCCCAAAGCGTAGCGGAGCCAAGTTGTTTACATAAAACGGGATTTACCATTATATGTGGACGACCCCTATTATTCATGGATGTATTACGGCAAGGAGCCGTACAATGATTGTATTGTCTGGTGTATTAGGTCATTGTGTATTACTAAATTGTTTATATTCTGTATTTTAAACTATCCATTGCTTATATAACTGGCCTCCTGAAAACTAATCTAATGTAATGAAATCTAATGTAGCTACACTAGCTACATTAGATTTCAGCTTTTAGGAGGACAGTCGGTGCAGGCGCACAAAATTGGGACTACTTACTTAAGTGCGTCAGGTTGTGGGTTCGATTCCCTCTCGAAGAAATGAAATAAATAATAGTTTCATTTCTTCGCTTTGGTGTCGAGGTAAAGCGCGGCGTTGAATCCCGCCACTCAATACGCAATGCTTCGAGGATACGGCGGAAAATGGAGAATGGAGTGTCTTAACACTAGGTTCTCTCTGCCTACCATTCTGTGTACGGTCACGCGTGGTGTAATAGAAGTAATTAGCTCTGAGGACAGGTACAGGTTATATAGAAACGAATTGCCGCAATGTAATTTAGCCTGGGTATAGCCTTCTGCGATAAACTAACTAACTCAATAATAGTTTCCAATTCGACCTAGTATTTTTTGAGAAATGAGAAAAGTTATTTCAACCAAACTATATTTATAGCATTAAAAATAATAATATTATAACAAATAGGTGATGAGTTTCTAAGATTTTCTAGCAACATAATTTTATTCTTTAAATTTTTATTGTATTTTTTTATTATTGTCATATATATCTGGCGTTCAGTATTTAATATGTTATTTCATGTTGCCCATATTCCCTTACAAAATTATAGCTACTAATTTCGTTAAACTAACCTAATATATGCTTTCGAACTTAAGTAATAAATAGGTACAAGACTTTCCAAAAGACAAACCTATCATATAATACACATATATATAATATGTCTTCTCTTTTGTGTACCTAAGTTTTATTGTATTTAAATTTCGAAACAACGAAAGGCAATCGTTAAATTTTTAATTTGTTTTTAAGCATTGACTGAACAGATCACACCTACATGTGGTGAGTAGGTCGGTGCCTCAAATTTCAACGAAGATTTCTTTTGTTTCTTTTTTTTAGTATCGATTTATTTAAATACGCAACGTTTATTTTATGTTTATATTTATTTGTAGCTTGCCTTTCCTCATGTAAAACTGGAGAGAGGAATGAGTCTTAGTTCAATAGAAATAATAATAATTACTTATTTAAATAACTTTTAACCCTATATCAAGGTAGTCAAATTGTACCTAGTGTTAAGACACTCTCAGACATCCCCATGCACCGTCCGATTATTACCGATGTTTGGCGGTTTTTAACAAAACAAAAAAAATAAAGCTTCATTTTATATCATTTTATAAATAAACTAGCGGCCCGCATACCATCTATAATACCTTTATTATGCTGAATTTGCCAACAGATTGATTCATTCAGTCATGAATAACTTGTTTTTATAATTCTGAGATAGTGCACGAAGCACTACTTGGCTGCTTGTGTCATCGGCGCCAAAGGCGCTCCCCGCAGGACTCGAGCATTAGGCTTGCGGCCGTAAACAGAGCGTTGAATAGTTTTGATTTAACATTATCAAAAAGTATACATCCAAATTACATATAAAAGAAGTTTATCTTCATAAAATTTCTTTGATGACGGAATAACTTTTGTTCATAAGTTTCAATATTCATGTAACATAAAAAACGGTGAAATATCACCTTGCAATTTTCAATTATTTTTTCAACTAATGCCTTATTATGACTTATTTATAAGCGATAGAACTAGATTTTTTTAGAACTAAAAAAATGTATTATTTTGTCATACAATGTACCTACGGACATATATTTAGCTATTTTGCAGCGCAGGCGCTTAAAGCAATTCGACGGCGTTCATTGTTATTCTTATTGTTATTCAGAAGACACTAAGACATAAGTCTAAGTTAGCCTTAAATAACGTAATTTTATATAGCCTTATAGCACTCTTAAAGAATGTAGCTTTCATATAAAACAAAAAAAGAGTAAATCAGACCAGTAGATCTTAGTGCTTAAACAAACAAACAAACTCTTCCGCATTAATTCCGTATTATTGTATGAATACATAAAATAAAATACTAAATAAATAACATGTAATTTATTAATAACTTTTGCACTCACACGTAGGACTACGTAGGACGTAGATCGTAGGTAGTAGGTAACCTATGACCTGATTGTGTACGTATTTGACGAATGAAATATTTCACGGTGTCACGTCACACCGCAGTCACGCGAAATTGAATGCTTTGTAACTGACATTTCTATAGAAGGTAAAAGCAGTGATAATGACCGTTGTTGGTATTGTTATAAATGGGTTGGTATATGTTATTTTGTATTTTTTTTTAATATTTTGGGTTATATTTATAATATTTGTAGATTATTATTTTATTTATGTTCTTATATAATCTCGCTCTAATAAAGCTCTAATAGACACTTGTCGGGTACAAATGGGATTTTAAGACAAATTCTGGAGGCATTACATTTTGAGTGGCGGAAGTAAACGCCACGATTTGCCTCGTTACCAGAGCGAAAAAATGAAAATATTTAACATTTCAATTTAAGCGTATCTATACCGTCTGGATTATATCTTTGAAGAAATATTTTTGTTAGTAAAACTTCTGGGATGGGCACATAACTATTCTGGGGTGGGAACGGGCCACCTCTACCCATACCTACGCCCATGTGTTTACGATCGGTAGTGTCGTCTGTGCGTTGTTTGTCAGTCACTCAACAACAAAAGAATATATAAATACATAGATATCCAACCACATCTTAGTTCTCAAGCGTTGCGTTAAACATATCATACCCATTACACACCGAGACCGCTCAATAGTACTATTTTATACCGTTTATTGTAAACTAGTGAAGATCATCGTTACACGACGCGTCATATTGACACGTCCATTGCGGTTGACATTGGTACAGCCGACCGCAGTCACTGAATACGAATGGTAATTGATATATCGAATGGTTTTGTAGTTGTTTATAAGTTAATTTTTAACAAAAATAAAACAGATATCAAAGAATAAACTAAAAAGTGAAAAATATTTTTATTTCACATAAAGTAAAAATTTCTTTGATTTTGTTTAACAAAAATAATTAACGAAAGTTTTTATAATTTTGAAGTCGGTGTCAAGCTAATGCTGCAACAACCTTTAGTTGTAAGGTGTTACATATGGTTCATATCAAATTACTACACCTGCTTGTTTTACTTAGCACTAGCTTTCAAATAAAAAAAATATTCTAAAATCGCTTCACCTAATCAAAAGTTCTGAGGTAACAACCGTAAAAAAATACAGTCGAATTGATAACCTCCTTTTCTCAAGGAAATCGGTTAAAAAATACATACGACCTCTACTACTATAAGAGTTTATGTAGTAAGTGGGTATCGGAATCAATAGTGGTGGTGTTAGTGGTATTCGCAAGTAAGATTGTATTTATAATGGAAATTTGTGTTTTGTTTTTTCGTTTTGGCATTTCAATATGTTAGAAATTGCTTTTAAAAAAAAATTGCGTACAATTTTTTTCTCAGCTTAACGCTATATCTCGCATGTTGCTCACTTTCCGCCGAATTCTGCAGATATTGCGTTGAGTTGCGGAACTCTACACCGCGCTTTGCCTTGACCCCAAAGCGAAGATGTGAAAATATTCAATATTTACATTTCTCGGCTGGGTATCAACCTGTCGCGTTTACATTCACACCCTTGTGCCCCTGTGCCACGACTTGTCTCGTATTTTGTAAAGCATTTAAAATTTAGAAGGCTAAAGATGTAAATGTTTTATGTTTCATAGTACGCATAGATTAAAAATCATTACCATTATATGCTCTACAATTGTTTAAAATTGTTCAATTGATTTTTTTTTGGGTTTTCAAATTTTATAAATAAAATGACATTAGACACGGAGTAAGAATTTCTTAAGAAAAATATAAAATAAAAAAATTTCAAGGCGTGTCATATATCTGTATAAATAATATTCTAGGTCTAGGTTACCAATAAAAAAAATAGTACTGTAGTAGAATATAATCTAGGTTACTAATAAAAAAAGTAATATTGTAGTTGAATAGTAGTTGTGCCATATTTTAATGGATCAGTCTAGCCATCTTTACGTAACCGGGCAGTATTCAGTAGTTATTTAATAGCTTCAATTTTTTATTACGTGCTGCGAGACGCACATCTGTTTGACCTAATTTAACTTACGGAAGGAAAACTTAGTTTTTAAAATTTAATTAAAACTTACATTACATCGAAATGTATATTAAATCAGCTTCACGCTGTATCACGCACACAGCCTTCAGTTTTTTACACACTTTTGCACCTAGTGCTAAGACACTCCGTTCCCCACTTTCTGCCGAATTCTGGAGCATTGCGTGTTGAGTGGCAGAACTCAACGCCGCGCTTTGCCTCGACACCAGAGCGAAGAAATGGAAATATAAATTTAAGTAAATATTTGATTTCCTCGAGTGGGGATCGAACCCACAACCAGTCGGTTTGACAGTCACACTTTTTTTTTCAATAATATCTATATTTTTAAATTTTATGTCAATTCACTTTTTAATATTTCTAATTTACAAATGATATCATTTTTAGAGCTACCACAAAAGTTCAACAATGAAAAAGCTTTCACTCTCACAAAAGTTAATATTTTTTTTTTATAATTTATTACTTTATAGAAATAGCACTAGCGACTGTTTTATCCTCCATTTTTCCACTACGCCTTTGTTTAGTGGTTTAAAAGTAAAAATATATATATAAAAATGTAGGTAACCCAGATTCTGTATAGCGATGATCAATGGCCATGCACATGTAAATAGGTCGACTCGGTACATTGTTATATTTGAATATATACCTTGAAAGCCTTGCCCCTCCGTGTACCGTGAGAAATCGTCACGAAACTGCTTTGATATATTGTTGTATGTCTTGTCTGTATTCGTTTGTGTTATATGTATATATGTTCATTTGTTCCTTCACGCTGTAATCTAGTACATAGCGGAGTAGACAGAGGGAACTTGGGAAAAACTAGTATTAAGACAGTACGTTCTCATCAAGACACTTCCGTTTCCCACTTTACGCCGAATTCTCGAGGCATTGCGGGTTCAGTGATAGAACCCAATCCCGCGCTTTGGCTTGTTACAAGAGCGAGTGAGATTCGAATCCACAATCGTTGTGTTGACAGTCGCATCTATTATATGTATAGTGTAGTCTTATAGTATAGTGCTGTAATCAAAATTAGAGACATTAGATACAGAGTGAGAGAGTACATTGGACAAAAATGTCTAAATAGACTGCTTTATTTTTAAAGTAGACAAGAACGATATAAACGTATTGAGTATTAGCTTTAAAACAAATTATAAAATGGATGTCACACCTAAAAATATTTTTAATTAATATTAAAAAGAACGCTTTATTTTATTTTTGTAACACATGCCATTCATCACTCATAAACATAATTATACAATTACTTATTTAGAAAAGGTCAGTTCGGTTTCCAGGAGGCGCGGGTTCGAGTCCCGCTACGTTCAAAAATTTTTATACGTTTTCTAAATAAGTATTTTTCTTTCCTAAGTGTGGAATAACACTTTAAAAAAATGTTTAAAAAATTATACAATTAATTTGATGACATAACGTGGAAACTAGGACAAACTTGTTTGCCTATAATAGTGCAAAATACTATAAAAATATATATATTGAACGATGCCCTGCAATTTTGCTTTATTTCGCAGGTATATGCATGCTAGGGAATATCCAGTGTCAAGCATTATAATATAAGACACGAAATGTATTGATATAATGAAAGAGAGTTCATTGCCGTTGCCATGTTAGTACTAGTGCAACTTGTAACCGTTGAGAATCTAGCGGGCCAAGGCTGATAGACATTGGTGTAAATAGAATGAATTACCATTAATTTTATAATTTTTATTTAATTAATACAGGTTATTTAAATAAGTAATTTTCAGTCAGATTTCTTTTTTAAAAATGCAAAATAAAATGTCTTTATTCAGCGGAAATTGGGAACGGAATTGTCTTAATGGAGAACGGAGTGCCTTAACGCTAGGTCCTTAGGTTCCCTCTGCCTTGTCTTTTGGAAATATCTTTCAAAAGTTCTATTAAGTCACAGGTTCCGACTAAATTTTATTATAAAAATTAAAATACTTAATAGTTAGTTTTGAGACTATTTGACAAAAAAAAATCAGCTTCATACTGTATGCATACAGCAGGGTAGGCAGAGGGAACCTAGTGTTAAGACACTCCGTTCCGCACTTTCTGCCGAATTCTGGAGGCATTGCGTGTTAAGTGGCAGAGAGAGAAGCTTTGCCTTTATGCCAGAGCGAAGGAATGGAAATATAAATTTAAGTAAATATTTCATCTCCTCGAGTGGGGATCGAATCTACAACCAGTCGGTTTTACAGTCAGACGTCGTGCCGCTGCGCCACGACTGGCCTTAGACTATTTGAAATTACATACAACATAATTATACAAACATTATAATAATAAAATGTTTTTTTTTACTATTTCAGATTATATGGGTGGTCGTTATTGATCCTATGGTACGTATTTATATAATATTTTCAATATTTTTTTTCTTACAGAATAAAGTAAATTGTTGAGTTTAACTCTACATTTTAAAGTCAACGCTAGCATATGAATAATTAGATAAGAAATATATTCACTTTTTAAACAGCGTTTGACTGTAAGTGCGAGAGGTTTACGACCGACCGGAAGAAATAGCAATAATTATTATTTTCATTTTTCACCAGAGCTATCTGGTATCGGTTCAGTTTCTCCACTCAACACTCAATGCCTACAGAATTCGGCGGAAAATGGGGATCAAAGTGTCGAGGTTCCCTCTGCCTACCCTGCAGTGTGCGGGATGCAGTGTGAATTCGCTAGGATTCCTTATGTATATTACTTAAATATCTATTTCTATTCTTTAAGATTGTTAACAGTATTTCTTCTTACTCAAATGTAAATAAGACAAAGGCGCCGACTCGGCTATGGCATAGTGTGAATGGCTGTTTCGTCAGCCCATTGATGTGTCGGCGAGATGAGACCAATAATCCTCTAGTATTTATATACGAATTCAGTGTTACATGCGTTAAGCGTGTGACTGTAAACGCCTCAGGTTTTGGGTTCGATTACTATTCGAGGTAATGTTAATTTATATTTAATATTTCCATTTGTTCCGTCTGGTGTCGAGGCAAAGCGCAGCGTTGAGTTGATGAGACCACTCAACACTCAATGCCTACAGAGTTTTGCGGAAATTAGTGAACGGAGTGTCTTAACACTAAATTCCCTCTTCGTACCCTGCTGTGGGGGAGCTAAAAAAATATGTTACATATAAAATTAAATATTTTTCGCCTTGCGTCGACACATCGCCCGCCGTATAGACATTTATTAAAAAGTAGATATCATAACGTTTTTTTTTTAAAGTGTTATTCCACACTTAGGAAAGAAAAATACTTATTTAGAAAACGTTTAAAAATTTGAACGTAGCGGGACTCGAACCCGCGCCTCCTCGAAACCGACTAAATAAGTTGTAACAATCGTATAAAAATTTCGACGTAGCTTGATGAGAACGTATGGCTTAGTGGTCAGAGGGCCTGGTCGGTTTCCTAAAGGCGAAAGTGAAGCAGTCCTTGGCTGTTTGTTATTTCTTATTATATATTTCTTCAAATTTAATCAAAATTGAATTGATTCCTGTCATTTCTGGATTGAATATTACACATTTTTTTTAAATGAGTGAAAACAAAAAAAAATCGTTTCTTAACGTTTACCTTACATAACCAGAAAGCAGAGTAAAATATAATATCAATAGGTTCATATATTTCATTCTTGTAATAAAAAGTTTCTTATAATATCTTAATATCTGGGTGTTATGTAATAAATGAAACGAAACGTTTAAATATTTAATAAATTTAATTAAGAACATTTATTTTTATCTTTTTATTTCATCACTCTCCAAAGATAACAAGTAGAAATTTAAATCGTAGAATTTCGAATGTTTAATATGAAAGTAAACAGTATTACGTGAAGAAAAAAAAGTTTTATTTGTACAAAAAATGGTTGAATTTAAATCATTTATACGTCAACTTCACGTTGTATCCCGCACACAGCAGGGTAGGCACAGGGAACCAAGTGTTAAAACACTCCACCATTTTCCGCCGATTTCTCTAGGCATTGTGTGTTGTAAGGCGGAATTCAACGCCGTCCTTTGCCTCGATAACAGAGCGAAGAAGCCATTTCCTCGAGTGGGGATCGAACCCACAACCACTTTCGTTTACAGTCACAGACTTGTCGCCACGTTTTCGTTGGCGCCACGACTGGCTTCTAAATCTAAATCATTTATATGAATGATATAAGCGTATAAATAATTCAGCTTTCACTAACTTTGGAAGCAGCTTCTGAGATAAACTAGGAGCTTATCAATTCATTTTAATGTCATCGTCAAGGTCCTGGGAGTCGGCTACTACTGTAGTAGTACAACATTGTAATGTCAATGAACTTTGCTCTCTCATATTATACTCAGATTTCGTATTAAAATCTTGTTTAGATTTATTTTGTTTGGAATTAAAAAAAAAACAATTATTATTGTGAAACCATTGTTGTTTACTGCTAAATGAAACGTGAAATTAAGTTCTGTAAAAAAGTGTTTTTAACCAGTTCTGGCATGATTACCATCATTTATCAAAACGATTTTTATTTACGGCCTTCGCTGTTAGATATAGATAGATTTATAAATTCAATCAATCTGTCCTGTAATTCATTAAATATGGTCGTTGATGCATACTTACTATGTGTCAAGAGAAACTCCGTTCCCATTAAGACCGAAATCTGGAGGTATTGCTTAGTAGAGTGGCGGAATTTAACGCCAATAAAAAATATTAAATATTTAATTTCACTTTCCTTCAGCGTGAAACTAAAAAAAGCATATGTTAACAACTATTTTAGACGCAGCTCATTCACAACGAAATTAATAGTAAATAATATTTATTAAATGAACGAATAGGAAATTGTAAATAATGGAATTTTTATAGTTTATGATACAAAAGAAATTACATACATAACTATTTAAAATGACATAAATAGAAATCTCTAATCAGTCTAATTTCAATTTCGTGGTCTCTGTTATCAGTCCAATGTAGGGGGCAAGGCCGCCGGACGTCGACCCGCTACGGAAATAGCGCCACGTGCGCGCAGCTGCCTAGAGTAGACTGTAGAGTAAACATGTTAATCGATACTGCAGCGGTTTCAGCTAAGGTCTCAGCCAAGGTGAGAAGGTGGTTTAGTAATTTTGACCTTCCTCCGTTCCACGTCCACGGCGACCTTACGGAATCTGGGGCGGATTTTTATCACATTCGTGCTTGGAAAATCAATAAATACTCTTTTTTTCAAGTCCCCATTTTGGTTAATTATTGGACAAATTTGACCTTCTTCTGTTGTCATCGGCAACATTAAACACTAGGATTTTCTTGACCAACTCGGTTAGAGCGTTCTAAGAAAAATAAAACATTTAAAAAAAAATAAAAATTTTGTTTTACTAATACTGGTTTCCTTTTTGTTAATTTTCTCATTTGTTACTGTAATAACTTAAGTTGATAAGTCTGTAACAAAGTATATTATTTATATTAAATATTCGTTTTATTTTGAATAGAAATTGTTATGGTTACTGCCTAGAGTCAGATATAAACGGTAGTTATGAGGACTTGCAATATACATATTATATGTTTCGTTTATATGCATATTAGTTTTGAGTGTAGGACACTATTCATTCTGTAAGCTCTCTCTTATCTTTATGTTTTATTAGTCAAGTTAAACATTTATATGTTTCTTCTTCCCTAATAATATTATAAAAATCTGCTTTACTCTGTATCCCGCACACAGCAGGGTAGGCAGAGGGAACCTAGTGTTAAGACACTCCGTTCCCCACTTTCTGCCGAATTTTAGAGGCATTGCGTGTTGAGTGGCAGAACTCAACACCGCGCTTAACCTCGACACCAGAGTGAAGAAATGGAAATATAAATTTAAGTAAATATTTCATCCCCTCGAGTGGGGATCGAACGCAGAACAAGTCGGTTTTACAGCCACACTTCGTGCTGCTGCGCCACAACTGGCCTCAAGGTATCACTAACTATAGCATCACTCAGAAATGTCGTCAAGATGACATTTATTTTCGGTTTAGAAGATGACTAGTCGCGTAGTGTTTCAAAACTAGCCTACACCGCGCTGTGCGGAAAATAAATAAGTAAAATAAAAAAAAAAACAAAAAAGACATAACAGAGTGTCTCATCACTAAGGTCTCCGCCAACTCTGTTGTGTACGATATAAAGTGTGAAACTTTAAAAAAATAACAAAAACTTAAGTGCTAAAGATCTCCGCAGCCTCGTAAATTAAGATCTTATCATTTGAAATTTTAATTACAAGTAAGTTATGTTCAGTTAATCTTTCGGCAATCTGTATAACGACCCGACGCGACGTCCACGACGACCTCACGGTATCCGGGACGGGTTCTTGTCACATTCGTTCTTGGAAAAGCAATAAATATAGGTACTTACTTTTTATCAAATTCCCATTTTGGTTAATTAATATTAATTTTTTATTATGTTACTTATAGATTGGTAGAATATCTTATTATTTTATTAATTTTAATAATATTATGGAGGCTGTCGCGGCGCAGCTGCTCGGTATTTGACTGTATACGCAATAGTTGTGGGTTCGAAACCTATACGGAGGAACGAGTTCCGCCATTAACCACGTAATATCTCGAAAATTAGGCAAAAATTGAGTCGGCGTCACTTAACACTAAGTTTCCTTTGCTTACCCTGCTATATAAAGTTAAAAAATAAATATTTTCTTTGAAATTTTATCAGGGACAAATCTTGATATTTTGTCCTGTGAGAATGCTTTAATTATTTAATTAATTATTATGCAGTATAACATAAAAAAAAATACTTTTAAAATATATATTTTCTATAAAACAGTTATTTGGGGTACTTTTACTGAAAGTTTGTAATAGATGGAAATGCACTTGTAAGATTAGTGAAGCTGTTAATTTCTCGCAAATATCTGAATATAAACAACCGCCCACGCGCTGCCCACGGTGTCGAGTGTAAAATTGTTTTTAAAGTGAAAGTACCAATTTTATCGTTATCTGCATTAAGTAGAGTAATATTCAGTGCAGTTGTGGCGCAGGGGGACAAGCGTGTGACTGAACGCGACAGGCTGTGAGTTCGATTCTCGCTCAACGAAAAATATTTAATATTTGCTCGCTCTAGTAACGAGACAAAGTGCAGCGTTGAGTTCCGCCACCAACACGCAATTTCTTTCGTCTACAATAGAAGATATCAATGAGATGTTCTAACAAATTGCTTTAACAAATTTGAATCTGAAAAATAAACAGTTGATATTTTCAAACTGAACTTAAAAAAAAAGTACACAATTTTCTTTACCGTTTCCATTTTTTCTCATGTAAAATAAAAAAAAAGTTAATTTATGGCTACAGTCTTTTGGCCCAACGTGGTGAAACAAATCTATCTTTTTAATCAGCACTACTTGACTGTTTCCTTTCTCTTAATTTATTGTATTTTGAACAATTTACTAAATTAAAAAAAAAAAATTAAATCAGCTTCACGCTGTATCCCGCACACAGCAGGGTAGACAGAGGGAACCTAGTGTTAACACTCCGTTCCCCACTTTCTGCCGAATTCTGGAAACATTGCGTGTTGAGAGGCAGAACTCAACGCCGCGCTTAACCTCGACACCAAAGCGAAGAAATAGAAATATAAATTTAAGTAAATATTTCATCTCCTCGAGTGGAGATCGAACCCACAACCAGTCGGTTTTACAGTCACACCTCGTGCCGCTGCGCCACGACTGGCCTCAATTTACTAAATATCTTATAAAATAAAAGTAAATATCTAATTGTCTAAACAAAATTAATAACTTACTAAATTTAAAACCATCAACATCATCATCAATCATAGAGGGGCCAGTCTTGGCGCAGGGGCTGAGCATGTAACTGTAAACGCGACGGGTTGTGGGTTCGATTTCCACTCGAGGAAATTAAATATTTAATATTTGAATTTTTATCGCTCTGGTGTCGAGGTAAAGGCGCGGCATTGAATTCCGTCACTAAACACACAATGCCTTCAGAAATCGGCGGTAAGTGAGGAGCTCTAGGCTCTCACTCTCACTGTCTACCCTGCTATATACTGTTATACAGCGTGAATTTTTTTAGGGGTTGTTTATACATATATATCTTAGCACTAAACGAAATTACTCCAAAACCTTTAATGGAAATTAGCACCTACATCGTAATTGAATTTAACCCGTCCCATACAAAAATAAAGGTAATTTCTCACGTGAACCGACAAAAAACAATAGTTTTATCTATATTATAGAATCGTATATAATAAAATACCTTTCTAACTTGCTGACATTGACACATGTGTGTACGTCGGCGCCGCTAATGTATTCTAATAGCTGAACATAATGGACATGTCTTTTACGATTACATTTACATGGAGGCTTGGGGACGGGCGTTTCGTTTTTTTTTTTAATATTTTTTACCAGAGGCCAGTCGTGGCGCAGGGGCACAAAGTATGATGAGATGAAACTTGACTGGTTGTGGGTTCGAATCTGATTCGAGGAAATGAAATATTTACTAACATTTATATTTTCATTTCTTCGCTTTGTTGTCGAGGCTAAGCGCGGCGTTGAGTTCCGCCACTAAAACTAAAACGCAATGCCTCCGGAACTCGGCGGAAAGTTTCCCCACTGTGACGGTGTATCCCGCACACAACAGGGAAGGCAGAAGGAATCTCGAGTTAAGACACTCCGTGTCTCACTCTCCGCTGAATTCACTAAAAGTTATTTTAATAACCAATATATTAATATAAAAACATTAAATATACATAAATACATATAAAATATTTAGTCACCGCGATGCTGCTTCTTATTAAGAAAATATGATTGAGCTTTTCATCTCTCATTTAGTGGCTTCGTACTCCGAACAGCATGACGCGGTCTAACTCATTACTAAAATTAACACCTTGAAAGTGCTGTATTTGTCTTTCAAATAACGACGCTATATGAAATTACGTAAGAAACATGTCAAAATTTTAATTGTTAAAATGTTTGAGAGGCTTCGTTTTCATGTGTAGAATAGTTAATATTATTTATAAAATATTTCGGAAGACTTCAGAGTTCGGTGGGAAATGGGGAACAGAAGTGTCTTAATGGGAAAGTGGTGTCGTAACACTACGATATCATGTTCTCTCTGTCTACCCTGCGGGATACAGCGTGAAGCAAAAAAGGGTCTACCGAGAAATATAAAAGTAATTTCCAAAAATAGTTAAATAATTATAAGTTGCTTTCTGCTATTTTTGTATTAGACAAAAGTAACAATAATAACATACATATCTATATATAGAAAAAATACCTTAAAAACACTAAACAAAATATGATTTACAAGACAAGCAAAAGAGAACATCACATAGCATTTGTACCGAATAGTGAAGTAAAGCGTATTTAAACTGTTCACGCCCGAAGGGAAGGCACCGCTGTTAGTGGAATCAAATCAAATAAAAAGTCTTCAATCCTGGAAATCGATAATTCTAGAAAGGGAGTGAGGGTGGTGTCACTTTCATTTGTTGAATGTTTAGCTACAAGCTTCCATTCTTATATAGATGTACGAGTACTTGACTTGTATAAATAAATTATATGTGTATAGTCAGTCAGTATATCTGTCTATATGTATATTTAAGAATTACCTCTTCATTGATATTTAGAAGGCATTTAAGCTAAGTAATAGCGGTTTTTTTTGGATTTATAACTCTCCGTTTCTCATTAATCAAATACGTTTCTCATTAATATCAAATTTTATTGTAAATTTCTCAATCTGTATTTGAACTAGTAACTTTTAAATTATAAGACTTCCCTAATAATACTTCTACGAAATCATAATAGAAACTATTTTAATGGTTTTTAAACGAGAACAACGATCCCAATTCAATTTTATTGATATTTCCAATTTGTAGGACATACAAATGGATGTCTAGAATGATGTCACGAATGATGCTCTAAATCTAAACAAGTTGTTGTAATTTTCTTATAAAGTGACTTACGCCCTAGTTACCTATTTCAAAATGTGCAAGTGCAATTCTTGTTTCTAATATAAATAATAGGTCCAAATTTAAAAAAAACTAATTAACTTTACGCTATATCCCGCACACAGCAGGTAGGCAGAGGGAACCCGGTGTTAAGACACTCCGTTCCCCACTTTCCGCCGGCGCCCGCGGCGTTGCATGTTGAATGGCGGGACTCAAAGCCGCGCCATAGCGAAGAAATGAAAATATAAATTTAAATCAACATTTCATTTCTTCTAGTGTGGACTGAACCTACAACCAGTCGCGCTTACAGCCACAACTTGTGCCCCTGCGCCACGACTGGCCTCATATACGGTATCACTTATACTAAATCTGTAATGCGTGTTAATATATATCGACAGAGTGACAGTTTATTATAAAACTAGCGGCCTGCTCGCGGCTTTGCCCGCTTGAATTACATGATTATTCATTTAAGAAATATAAATATTACAAACAGCCTTAATTATTAATTAATTGATTTGGATAAGTACTCACAATATTATTTGTAAAATAACTTATATTAGCTCCTGTACAGTTTTTAAATTAGTAACATATATTATTAGTTAAATATATAATTGGTATACAGAATATACATAGAAAGCACGTTTTTAGACATTTTTATATAATCTATAAAATAATCAACATTTTCGGGCAAGTTCAAGTCGTACTCATGCCCCGA
>JAAIXJ010001854.1:263531-366443 GCA_013403705.1 Heliconius hermathena | reverse complement strand
AAACAGACAAACAGATAAACAGACAAACAGACAAAAATTCCAAAAATGTTGGAAATGGATTCTGTTAATTATCCTTTAACACCCTGGCTAATTTTTTTTAAAATATTTTCAATGTACAGATTTTAAATATTTTCTACAGATTTATTATAAGTATAGATGATTTGTTACACATATTAAATTAAAACACATAAAAATTGTTTAAGATAGGTTTCGAATATAGTGTTAAGACTCTCCATTCCCAACTTTCTGCCCAATTTTAAAGATATTGCGCATTGAGAGACCGAACTCAGCGCCGTGCTTGGTCTTGTCACACGCAACCACAGAATATACAAATAATACATGCATATATTATATTCTAAAAACATAATCCGATTATTTATTTTCCTTAATGCTTATAAAATAACTATAACATTATAAAAGTAAGCTTTCGTGTTTCACGTAAGTTCAATTTGCAAAGTAGAAATGGCGCCGTATTCTACCTACTTGAGCTTGGTATAATAAATTAAAGCTTGTTCGCTGGTTACTAAGGTTTTACTTTATTATTTTTTATTGTGAAATATTCATATTGCATTTGCATGTAGATTTTAGTATGTTTTTTTATCAGCTTCACGCTGTATCCCGCACACAGCAGGGTAGGCAGAGGGAAGTAAGTGTTAAAAAACCGCGTTCGATATTTTCCGCCCAATTCTTTGTGTGTTGACTGGCGGTACGTAACGCCGCGCTTTGCGTCAAGACAAAAGCGAAGAAATTAAATTATAAATTTAAATGAATTCATTTTCTCAATTGGGAATCGAACCCACAACCAGTCGCGTTTACAGTTACACACTTGCGCCCCTGCGTTACGCCCTTACTCACGCGCCTTATGCCTCAGGCCTGGATTTTAGTAATACTGTGTTTATATTAATAAAAATATATTTAGGATATAAGTATATAAAGAGCTATATATTTACTTGTAGACTACATGCAGGATATGTTATATTCATATAGTTGTTGATAATGTTATCATGAGTAGTATGTATTATGTTGGGATTTTGCGACGATGCGATTTTTAATAATATTGTTATTATTTATAAAAAAAACAGGACCACTATAGATACTTCCTGTTTATAATTTTATTTAGCTGAATAAGGGTTTTATTATATATTTTCAACTTTCGTATTTTATATGTATAAATGTGAATTGGGTTGCGTAATTTAACGTGCATATCTTAAAAATAATGAAAAGTACATTTTAATCAGTGAGCTTTCTCATTTAGGATTTCAACGTGCAAACAAGTGTAATAGCGGTCTATTTTTCCCTTTTATCAATTCTGAATTCACATAAAGGAAGTCTTTTTAAAATAAAAACAAGGTGTTTCCCAACGGTTTTACGAAAAACACGTCCTTGAGGCACTCCACCGAAAACTTTTCACGGTGTCAAGACACCACAATGTCTACAATGAGGGTTGAAGACGCGTCGTTAGCCAGCTTCGTTACGGCCTCGGGTACGAGGCTCGTGCGGTCGACAACCCGCCTTCCCCCGTCTGGATAGATAGATTCACAGCTTTTAAGCTGTAATCGCGCGAATGGGTGAAATGTTAGTGTTTTTTTTTAAATATGGCGTATTCGATTTTTCTGTGTTAATTGATATGTGTGTAAAGATACTAAAATCTTACTTACACGAGTATGTCACAGTCGTGGCGCAGGGGCTCAAAGTGTGGCTGTAAACGCGACTGGTTATGGGTTCGATGATAGTTCGAGGATATGAATTATTTATTTAAATTTATATTTCCATTTCTTCGCTCTGGTGTCGGGGCAAAGCACGGCGTTGAGTTCCGTCACTCAGCACGCAATGCCTCCAGAATTCGGCGGAAAGTGGGGAACGGAGTGTCTTAACATTAGGTTCCCTCTGCCTACCCTGCTGTGTGCGGGATACAGCGTGAAGCTGTTTTTTTTGACTTATATATATAATAAAAATTATTTTTTTTCTCAACTCAATTAAAATATAAATTGCATATTTAATATTCCCGACAGGGGATAGAACCCACAACCACTCGTATTTACAGTAACACTTTGTGCCTCTGCACCAAGACTAGCCTCTGGCACTGGCCAAATAGAGCAAGAAAATAGAAAAAAAATAAAAAGTAACAATTCCCTCGAGCGGGGATCAAACCCACTGTCTTACTGCGCCACAATTTAAACATAAAACTTAAAAAAAATATACTTGCAACAATTTATTAAGCTACTTAATAATTGTACTTAAATAAAATATTGCAAAGAATTTGTGATAAAAAATAAACAAATAATAAACTGGTCTATGAAATAAAACTTGGAGCTTTGTACGTAGTGGAATCAATTATTTAAATAAAGGTCGGCTTTCCTCTGTGACTCACGGAATGACTCACATTTACCCTTTACCGAGGAACATTTCATTTGGATTGCTGCGAGCCTTTTACATGTTGAAATAAACCATTTTTTTGTGTTGTAAATATATTGCAAAATTTTAATATTTTACGCTTAAGAATGATATTTAGTATGTTATGTAAGTTTGAGAGGCCGTCGTGGCGCAGGGGTACAAGCGTGTGACTGTAAACGCGACTGGTTGTGGGTTCGAACCCCAGCTGAGAAAACGAAATATTTATTTAAATTATATATGTCAGTGTGTCCGGTGAAACTGGGGTACGGAATGTCTTGCATGTCTTAATTAGGTTCTCTATGGCGCCTACATTGTTATATGCAGGATACAGCGTGAATCTTAAAAAAAATATATTATATATTTATTGGTATAAAAAAATCAGCTTCAGAGGAAACCTAGTGTTAGGACACTCCGTTCCCCACTTTCTGCTGAATGCTGAAGGCATTGCGCCAACCAGAGCGAAGAAATGGAGATATAAATTTAAGTAAATATTTCATCTCCTCGAGTGGGGATCGAACCCACAACCAGTCGGTTTTTTACAGTCACACCTCGTGCCGCTGCGCCATGACTGGCTTTTATTGGTATAGCATAGTATATATAATATCAAACAATTGTTATTTAATTTAAAAATTAGTAACTTTATTATATTTTTCCTAAATTATTAATAATTTAGTTTTTGTAATGAAGCCAATTTATGTTTTAATATAAAATACAGAAATGGATAAACAAATTCATTTTTAAAATTACAATTGTTGTTGTTCAGAACAAACTTCGCTTATAAAATATGAAGAGAATGCGAAGAGAAAACTTTTATAATAAAATGTATGTAAAAGTATCTAATTATCATAAAATATATGATATAAGGATACGTTGTGAATAATAAGAATAATTTTGAATATCAAACCATTTGGCTAGCATTTTTTCTTTCCTCTTCTCTCTCCCATACATAGAAGAGTAGGAAGTGGGAACCTGAGAACCTAGAGTTCAGTTCTGTGTTGACACTCTGTTCCCATTAAACACTTTCGTTCCCCACTTTCTGCTGAATTCTTGAGGCCGCACTTTGCCTCGTTATCAGAGCGAGGAAGTAAAATAATTAAATATTTCATTGTGGATAACCGAGTGGGAATCTGACCATCAAATCTGTTTATATTATGGACTTTCGATAATCACTTACTTATGATTACAAAATAATAAACTACTACTTTTCCCTTTTGTGCTTAAATGTCATTCTACACTCAGATGATGTCCAACTGGTGCATATTCGAATCTCGTTACGTTAAAATTTTTATATTATACGTTTTTTAAAAGAGTATAAATCAAACGTACTTTAAATGTAACAAAGAATAAACAATAAAAGCTTATAACTTAACTTCACGCATTATCTCTAGCGTGGTAATCAGAGAGTACGGAGCGCCAAACACTACGGTCTCTACATTCCTCTTTCGCCTCGTCCACTGTCACAACCTCTTCATACAAGCCCTCCGTGAGATCCTCACTATTTTTACGTGACCTTCCTCCAATGTCTTTGATACTGTAATTTCGAAGGTCAACCGAGGTCAACACTTGTTTTGGTGGAGAACGGAGCTACAAACCATAAAAAAAAAAGAAAAAACGTACTGTAAACAAAACATTGCTTTGAACGGAATCGAACTCACACCATCTCTGTTGTACCACTACGACCTCGACGTTCCACTATTTAGCATGTAAATTCATACTATTTATTATTTCAGTCAGGCAAATTCACCGCTCGCCGCTTGTTCCCGAATGTCAAACCACTTTCGACGTGATCCCGATACCTGGAGACACGTTCGCGCGGCACGTTTGATTAGATGTTAGATTTCGATCGTCGGCCCACACGCCGTACAATGTTTAGAATCTTATCGTTCATAATATCGTATTAATATGAATTTATAAGTATATGACATGTATAAGAGGCCAGTCGTGGCGCACCGGCACGAGGTGTAACTGTAAAACCGACTGGTTGTGGGTTCCATCCCCACTCGAGGAGATGAAATATTTACTTAAATTTATATTTTCATTTCTTCGCTCTGGTGTCGAGGACAAGCGCGGCGTTGAGTTTTGCCACTCAACACGCAATGCCTCCAGAATTCGGCAGAAAGTGGGGAACGGAGTGTCTTAACACTAGGTTCCCTCTCCCTACCCTGCAGTGTGCGGGATACAGCGTGAAGCTGATTTATTTATTTTTATTTATGACATGTATAATAAATGGTGTTTGGGATTGTGGGTTCAATGTTGTTTTCGATGAAATAATTGGTGGTAAAATGGTTTTTTGCACCATTAACGTCAATACTAGTTCGTTACTTTTTGTGATTTTTGATAAATAAGTCTATTAAATAAATAATAGTAGTATGTTGAGTATGAGTGAGAAGCATAATATGGACTATATAGTATATTGCGGCGTTGGGTTGCGCCACTCAACACGCAACGTTTCTAGAATTCTGCAGAACGAGATGAACGGAAGTGTCTTAGTGAGAATAGAGTATCGTAATACTAGGTTTCCTAGTTCCATTTGCCTACCATGCTATATGCATTTTTGCTGATGTTAGAATTGTCAAGTCAGCAACAGAACCCACTACAACGATTGGAATACAGCATTTTGTGATACAAATAATAATATTTGTAAAGCTTATGTCTCTATTTTTAATACAGTAAATATTTTAAAATAAAATTAAATATTTAATAAAAAAAAAACTCGAATATAACATATTCATATAAATTTCCTCCAATGTGGATATGTACTGTATATTACCAAAACAAGTGTAACAATACGCTTACGAAACGCAAATAAGAAACGTTGCCCTTTATAAAATATTCTAATCTCGTAAATGTTTCCACGAAATTCGGCCCTCACAGCGGGCTCTCGTGCACAATATGTATGTATGTATTATATGTATGTATGTATTACGATCGCAGAGATAATCGCCTAATAATATTTTAGCTGAACTTAAGATTATGATCTTAGCATGTTCTAAATATAGAAATAATATGGTCAAGCAAGATTTTTAATTTAATAAACAGAAATTTAAGTTTAGTTATTTTTTTTTTTAAATTGACCTTAGGTTAATTTTCTGCATGTCCTGGGATCTGGCTTGACATACAGTTGCCTCGCCTCATTATAGCATAAAGCTGGAAAAAAAAAATTCTAATATATTTTCCGCATGTCCTAGAGTAGGCAAAGGGCTTGTTTCCGCTCGTTTAAACATTGCGTGGCACGCTTTGCTTAGCCAGACCGAGCAAAGACTATATAGTTTATGAATATAAATATTTCCATGAGTTGGATTTGAACTGACAACTAACTAGCTAGAGTGTTGAGTGTTGGCACAAGCGAGTGACTGTAAACGTTAGAGTTGTCTGTTCGATTCCCACTCGGGATTTTTAACTACTCGACACGCAATGTTTGAAGAATTCGACGNATATATAATATTACAATTTTTTTTAATTCTAGAAAATTTACAGGTCTTTAAAGATTATGCCAGACCCATCGTATCACAAAAAAACTTAAAATACTATCTACACATCTTATATATATTTCCATGAGATGAGTTTAAATTGACAACCCATTTTATTATTTATATTTATGTTTAGAAGAAATTTAAATGATGACCCTTAAATTATCTAATCTTCACAATATTACATTGCGTGCAAAGTAGTAACAAAATGAAGCTGTAGATCAATCTGAAAAAATATTTAAAAGTCTAGCATGAAAGTTATATATATATTATCGGCTCGGCGGGTTTTATTCATAGCAAATATCTTTAGTTCAAACTAAATAGTTAAAATTACTTTAGTTAAACAGTAGACAATAAGGGAAGTAGTAAGATTCTTAACTTTTTTTCTCTTTTTTCACGCTATTATCCCTAGCGGGGTAGTTAGCGAGAACGGAGCGCCTAACGCTACGGTAACTAGTAGTAAGATGCCTTGGGATAAATTAGTAACAAATAAAAAAAAAAAACTTTTAGAATAATTAAGTTTATTCTTTTTCTTGAGTAATAAACGGGTGAATTCTTACATACGAGAGATACGTAGGTTTGTATTAGAGTGCAAATCTCCAAAACTGACGAGGATTATCGTCGCCGTCTGCTCCGAGACATCAGGAAATTGCTAAATGATATCTGCTATTGGAAGATAAATCGGCATCGTAAATAAAAGTCCGATGGTACAATGACATCAATCTCGCCCGTCATTACTGCTCCGTCGAGTCGGATTTCAGTTCATCTAAGTGAAAATAGGCCGAGTACATTCTCACATCTTTTTTTGGGGTTGGAAATTAGGCGTGTTATCTGTGGATGGTCTTTTTATGGACCATTCGTCATAATATGTACTTGGATGTTGGAGATTTTCTTTGGATTTTGTATAGATTAGTTGTGTGAAGGTACGGCTTTTGGGATTAGATTTCGTTGGAAATTTATTAATATTATTAATTCTGTTTTATATAACTATAGTCTGTGTATGTAATAAAACTGTAAATGTTCTTTGTCTTTTCATGTAATTTTGTAGTTGGTTATGTTAATTTATTAAGTAATATAGTCAACTCTAATACAGATAAAAAAATGTTCCAAAAGATTTTCATGAAATTATTTATGAAAACAATATATTCTTAAACATTTTTAAAGTGTTATTCCACACTTAGGTCCCGCTGCGTTCAAATTTTTATACGTTTTCTAAATAAGTATTTTTCTAAATAAGTATTTAACAATATATTCATTACTTAATTGCTGTTTATTTTATTTGCATCGCTCGCTTCTGAACTATGTAAAGTCTGTGGTCTATATTTCAATTTACTTTAAAGGCACTCTAGAGAACCTAACCGGAAAGAAGTAAATATAACTACCCAGTCTAAATTAAAAATATTATATACAATATTACAGTCTAAATTAAATATATTACATGTTTCTCCCATTTGTGTCCACACAAAATATTTTAACAAAGTTACTCTAAATATAGACAGTTTCTTATTAAATCTACTTAACAATACAATATTTTGTATTGAATACTGGTAGCTATAGCAGTATAAGCTGAAGCAGAATTCAATATAGCCTTATATTTCTTATCCGTTATCCTATTTCGAAACAGACGCGCCCTCAAAGCTAGTCTGAAGTTCCTATTTTACGCCATTTCATTTCTCTGTAATTCTCTGACAAAGTAATAAACTACTAGGTTTATGGACGTCTCGTAACATGTTTCTTCGAGAGTATTTTGCACTTTTAGGGATACAAATGTCCTGATTCCTCGTACTTCCATTTTCGAGTTCTTTAAAGTTTATTTGTTAAATGCTAAAATCTTTGTAATGTACTGCTTTTATTTAATAGGAATATTTAAGTTTCCAAGTGGGTCGGGTTCAAATCATTCTATGTTTATATCTTCTATTTCTGAATAAGTTGATATTATTTTCTCGTAAGTGTGGAGTAACATTTTGAAAATGTTAAAACTATACTTATACTTTTTCGTATACTGTCTCTTTATAGTAATATTTATAAAATCAATTCAGCTTCACGCTGTATTCCGCATATAGCAGGGTAGGCAGAGGGAACCTCGTGTTAAGACGCCGCGCTTTTCCTCGACACCAGAGCGAAGAAATGAAAATATACATGTAAATAAATATTTCGCTTCCTCGAGAGGGAATCGAACCCACAACCAGTCGATTTTACACTTTGTGCCTCTGCGGCACAACCGGCCTCAAATAATATTTATCTTAACTTAAAATTTAACCAACGAATGTATCTTTGAGATAACCAATTAAAAATATCAGCTTACGCTACTTACAATTCGTTAATAAGATCAAAACAAAAATACCTCTTACAAAGTTTTCAAGTTAACAACAATATATTACCTTACAAAAAAAATAGGTCGATAATGATTGATGATACTGAACTATAGTTCCGCGTTCATCAAAGAACAATCACTTGCACATGCGTAGATCAAAAGATTAGCTTGCGATGCTACACAGAAGTACTCGACACGAATAGTGAAATAATTATACGATGTTTCCAGCCTTCTATGGCTCTTTCATACATACATTTATCCCTAATGTTAATTGCGGCGTGAATTGCAGCTTGGCCTTTTTAAATGATATCTAGGTTTTTTATTCAATATAAGTATAGACTAAAACACAGTATTGTATGAAGGTACGCTTTCAGCGTGGCAGTTCTTGAGTAATTGCCAAGCGTATGCCACCAGCTATAATGAACTAGGCGTGCTGTGAATGTTCCCCTCTTTTACCCCTATTTTGAAGTATAAGAGGTGTAACAAGGATCTAGATTTTCTGGTCGGACTAAGGTTCCGGGCGTTCGCTCAGCGCGCAGCCTCCGCGATATCGAACGACCGCGCCCGCTCCCCACGTGCTCCATTCACCGGCTGACCACGTGTCAGACATACTATAGATAAAACACTGTGATAGTACTATAAGTAATTAATTTATATACCAATACAGCTGTTGGTTTGTATTGTGTAGACTGTTAGGTTGATAGGATGATTTCAGCCTAGATATTTAGATTTTTTCGTCTTATCTATTTTGTTAAATAATTTTGTTTGAAAATTTGAATAACTATTGATTTAAAATAAATTTAATATTATATTCTATCTTAATAAACAGTAAAAACATCAATCACGCCAAATTCTGGTGTCGAAGTTCATAAATTACAACATTTGTAAAGTCATTTTGACACATATTTTGTACTAGAAGCAAATGCGCATGCGTCACCCACGGGAAACCCGAAAGCTATTAATGTTAACGGCCCCTCGTGAAATATAGCGCTGTATTTTAATTAGGGCTCCGTCTTTCCTTTTAGAACGTCGGTTTGTACGATTTTTAACGTTCTAAATGGTGCTAACTTTCTATATTTTTCCAATGAACACTTCAATACCATCTATTATTTAGAAGATTTAATATTGTGATGATGAAAGAACTGATTTTTGAAGTAAAAAATGGTAATAAGGTGATCTTAGTGTAGTGTCACAGCGTCTGACTGTTAACTTTTTCTTCACTTTCTCGTTCTGATAACAAGACAAAGTGCGGCGTGGAGTTCCGGCTCACGACAGCTCGAAAATTGGCATTGCGTGAACGAAGTGTCTTCATGGGAACCTAGTCCCTTCACATTAGGTTCCCTCTGCCTATCATACTATATGCGAGATATAGCATGACACAATATTTCTTTGATTCTACAGATATTTAGATTAAACGGCCCTTGCGTTTCCTCTTGCGTTTCCACAGCTAAATTTGTGTCTTCCGAGGTCGCACTTCTTACCGGTAGGGGACAGAGGTATTCTAGAATAATTGAACGTCTAGTATGCAGATTATTCAATTAGGCAACCGCCTCGGCCAGCGGTTTGATTGGAAACTTCCTCAGCTGAAACCAAGGCACAAATTGTTTCTGTTTGCACAATGAACTATTGTATAACAAACATCTCGGGTCCGTTGAATCGGATTATTTTGTTTTTCGTCTCAGCTTGTAGAATGTAAGTGAATGTTCCTTTTTTTTAGTTTCGCGTTGTATCCAGCACATAGCTGAATTTGTAGAGGGACTCTGGGAACCTAATTGTTAAGATGACTCATTAAATCACATCCGTTTCCCACCTTCCACCGAATTCTTAAAGCATTGAGTGTTGAGTGGCGGTACTCAACTACTAGTAAGCTTACTCGTACACTACAAAAAAGCATAATACAAATATATAAACATTTAGGCAGAGGGAACCTGAAAATCTAGTGTTAAAACACTCTGTGTTGAGTTCCACCATTCAACACACAATTTCCTAAATATTGGGCAAGAAGTGGGAAACGGAGTGTATTAACATTAGATTATGCAGAATAAAGCATAAAGCTTTTTCAGCTTTATGCTTAATGAGGTCAGTTGTTGGTCGATTCCCATTTAAGGAAATAAATATTTATATTCTTGCCCTGGTAACAAGGTAAAGGGCTTTAAGTTTCGTCACTCAACACACAGTGTCTGCAGAATTCGGTGGAAAGTGAGGAACAGAAGTGTCTAATGGGGACGGAGTGCTTTAACACTAGCATCCCGCGTTCCCTCTGCCTTCTCTTGTAATGTAGGTACATATACACATATAAGATAAAAAAACATTTTTTTTAAATGTTATATGTGTATTTATTACACATACACATATAAGTAACATACACATATAATAAGTAACATACACATATAAGATTTGCACAAATCATTTAAAATATCATATTTCAAGCAAACGAGGCAACCAACATTGATAAAGATATCAATGGTAAATAAAGATATCGGAGAGGAATAAAAAAGGTTCAGATTGGAGCCGGGCTCCGTCAGAATATATATATATATATATATANTTTTTTGGTCGTAAATAAAAGTGAATGAATTAAATGAAGTTATCAGTTATGAAATATCATTAATACAGCATATTATTGGTATAGATTATATCAGAATATACAAATTTATTGAGTGATATATATATATATATATATATATATATATATATATATATATTGGGGTTATTGGATATGAAGAATATTTCATGCACAACATGTTACGTATACCTACGACCCGACGACGCGTGATGTTTTATAAAATATTCCCATGCTGTTCCATTGTGTTTTATTGCACAATTTTTTATATATGAATATGGGTGGGTTGTGTAACGTGTACTAAAGGGTAGTAGGTACGAATCAATATTTTGGTTAAGAAGATTTTGTAGGTCTTGTAAGTGGTTGACTTACATTGACACTTGCTAGGTATATCATTTTCGGTTATTTCCATTCGGGAGAATCAATTATTATTTATTAATATTTTTGTTTCTTTATTCTGGTACCGAGGCAAAGCGCGGCGTTGAGCTCCGCCACTCAACACGCAATGTCTCAAAAATTCGAAGGATAGTGGGGAAGGGAGTGAAGTGGGTCTTAATACTAAATTCCCTCTGCCTACCCTGTTATAAGCTGAACAAAAAGCTGAAAAACTTTACAAATATCAATACTTTATCTATAGACTTATAAATATGGCTATCATAAATAAAAGGATGTGGTTTAAAATCAACTGGAACTTTCAGAGATTGACGCGCTTAAACAAACAAACGCCTTATTATATTAGTATAGATACCAGTTCCTCAGTGGATGAGATTTTCCATATAATATTTAGTCTATACTTTTGTTTCAAAAGTTTACTATAGATTATTTTTTTAAATATTGTCTAACTTAATGTAAACAGCGTGAAGCTGATTTGATGTAAACTTGATTTAATGTAAACAAACACGAAATTAAAATCGTCTACTATATACGATACGATATCTAAAAGCATATTTAAATATCACATTTTGTTTATCAGCTCGACATTCCATCATGGTGGAAGCTAGGTATTTATATAAACATCCAACCCGGGTGCAGGATGGGTGCCACGTCCGATACTGATCGAAGCCCGGATGTGCCGGAATACAGATAGCGATGGTTGCTTCCGCGCTCGCTCTGAGCTCTGATGTACGGATTTATGAGATTTTGTATGTATGTATGTACATACATATATACAATTTGTAGGTATGTTATAAAAAGTTTTTTTATATCTTTGTTGTATACGTTGTTTGGTTTGTTATAGAACAAAATTAAAAGAAACGTATTATATCGTCGACCCTTGTATATAACGATTTCCTCGATTTAACGGATTTTTCGTATTCTAAAACTGCCGGTAAGAACTAATACAAAATATATCTTTACATTACGAATACATTTGTTCGAAACCTTTTTATAACGAATTTTTAATCAGTACAAAATACAAAAAAAGAAGTATTATTTACTTATATTTAACGAATTTCCTTAACTTATGACCTTTACATAACGAATTCTATCAGTTTACTACATTCTCTCGACAGGTTCAGACTTAAAATAAACGAAAAAAGCTGAGATCAATATTTTTTTTAATCGCAGACCATCCTAAGGTTTATGTTTACCCGACTTTTTTATACTAAGTTCTAAATATTTTTTCAAAAAGGATCAAGTTTTATATATGAATCTATAAATTTATTATATTTGACTTTCAAAATAATAAATAAATCACCTTCACGCTGTATCCCGCACACAGCAGGGTAGACAGAGGGAACCGGTAGTGTTAAGACACTCCGTTGTCCACTTTCCGCCGAGTTCTGGAGTCATTGCGTATTGGGTGACGGAATTTAACGCCGCGCTTTTGCCTTAACACCAGAGCGAAGAAATGAAAATATAAATGTAAATAAATATTTCCTTTCCTCGAGTGGGGATCGAACCCACAACTAGACGAGTTTACAGTCACTCTTTGTGCCTCTGCGCCACGACTGGTCTCAACGACTTCCAAAGTGGCAGTTAATGTTAAAAGAAACTAAAAAATATTTACGGCATGACCACTGGGGCTTGTCGAAGAAAATTAAAAATATAAAATATATTTTGTATCCTATTACAAATAATGAACTTAAGTAAATCCGAGCTCACGCCAAATAAATTTTGTACCTACTAAGGAAATTAAGAGAAGCCTTAATAAAATTTCTATATAATGCCCGTTTTACAGTGTATAAAATACATTGTCATCGTTTACACGACGGTTGTAGGTTCGAATATGTATGAAAAGTGAAAAACAATATCTTGACTTTATGTTCCCCGCTACCCTAGCCTGTAAAAATTATCTTCTTTTCGAGATCGTAATTTTTTTCGTTGTTTTCGTTGTTTTATCACTTCCGTTACCACTTTCCACCGAATTCTGGAGGAATTGCGTGGTGAGAGTGTTCGTTTACTCAAGATAGAATTGAACTCACAGCCCGTCGCGTTTACAGTCGCACGCCTATGCCTCTGTGGCACGACTGACCTCAATAATACAACAGCTTCACGCTGTATCCCGCACACAGCAGGGTAAGCAGAGGGAACCTAGTGTTAAGACACTGTGTTCCCCACTTTCTGCCGAATTCTGGAGGCATTGCGTATTGAGTGGCAGAAATCAACGCCGCGCTTGTCCTCGACACCGGAGCGAAGAAATGGAAATATAAATTTAAATAAATATTTCATCTCCTCGAGTGGGGATCGAACCCACAACCAGCCGGCTTTACAGTCACACTTTCTACCACGCCACAACTGGCCTCATAATCCTCAATAATACAACGGTAATATTTATATCCTCTAAACCCTAGCATACGGTAAGATGGTTCAGATCAAAGTAACGAAAGCATCTACCTATCGCGCTTATATATCAAGTATATTCGCAACACTAAAAGCATCACAAAGGAAACACGGAGCTCAACAAGTCCGCAACTAAACAGTTAGGCGCTATTGTATAGAGATCTGTTACACGGTTGCGTGTGTATTGTTTGGTCGCACTTTGATCTGTGATAGCCTGCTGGAGATGTATAGTAGTTTCTGATATGGTATCTTTTGTAAATTATATCTATCTGTATATGAATATGAAGTTGAAATGGAAAATCCTTATTTTGTCCTTTTTTTTGAATAAAATAAATAAATAAATCATTAGAATTTCATTAGAATTACTGATCCCTACAGATTAAAGCAATGGGATCTTAGGCCAATAGATTAGCATCTCCCGTTTATACGAGTATTCTGTGTAAGAAGAGAGCAACAAGATAAGACACTTGGTTTTCGCTTTTCTGCTGTATGTTAAACAATTTTTTTCTATTAAAAATATTCCTGAATTTATTGACGAGTGGAAATAGAACCCATAATAGTTAAGCATAAATATTTCACGACTCAACCACAATGGATAGATATTATATAGTAAATATATATGTATATAAATAATATGTAATATATAAAAACTAAAAATAGAAAGAGCTTCGGTGGAACTTGAAAAATTGTACATGATTTTTAATATTGAATATTGCTTCATCGACATTGGCATAGCGCCATTGTTACATTTTGACTGTTCTTAAAGCTCCGCACTGGTATATTATATAATGTATGTGGGACTGACTTATGTTGACATACATATATTTAACCACAATTTTTATTTCGATTGGATGGATCTTGTTTTACTTTTTTTTTATAGTTTCACGCTGTGTCCCGCATATAGCAGGGTTGATACGGAACCTGGTGTTAAGACATTTCGTTCCCTACTTTTTATACAGTTTCCGAGACATTGCTTGTTACGTGGCGGATATCAACTCCACACTTTGTTTTTACCGCCGCTGCACTACGATGGCCTCTTTTGTTTCTTTAACATTATGTAAATAGAGAACCTTTAATCTTTCGCCAATCCCTTCATTTAAATCATTTCCTGTGCATATTAATATATTATTATAATATACTCTATTAAATTTTGATCCCAAAACAACCACGTTAAGTGTCTTATGTCGCAATTGTACGACGACGTCTCATAAATTTATTTTTTAAATATATAATTATATATTTATTTATAAGGCTTAACTGACGCAAGAGTTGAGAGTGAAGCCCTCGTGGCGAAGTGGCACAAATGTGTGACTGTAACGCGACGGTTGTGGGTTCGATTCTCACACGGAGAAATGAATTATTATTTATTAATATTTTCACATTTTCGCTTTGTCACCAAGGCAAAAGCCCAGCGTTGGATTCCGCCATTCAACACGCAATTCAAAGTGGGGGAACGAATTGTTTGAACCCGATATTCCCTCTGTCTACCCTGCTATGTGCGGGATACAGCATGAAGCTGATAAAGAAAAAACTAAAAAAAAGTGTAGCTTTCATAGTTATTATTATATCTATATTTTATATTTTATAAAGTAACCTATCTTTAATATTTAACAGGTTAATAAACTAATAATTAGATCGTTGCTCCATCGTTTACTTCCGTTGTATATTATGCTGTTAATATTATATTTCATATTTCGTCAGGTGTTAAAATATACTGTTAGTATCCACGTACTCTTCGCTTTGACTGCGATAGCTAAATTTGAATGGGCTATCTCAATGTTTATAGTTCATCAAAATTGTAAACTGTTCTACGAACTCGATGAGGGAACAATGGCCACCGCTTATATCTATATAGAGACGTAGGTTTTTAATTGATATTTTAATAAATTCATATTTAAACCCTATATTTTATAAAAATATAAAAAGTTAATTTAGCGAGAGCTTAGAAGATTTAAGTATGTAGATATTGTCTAAGGTCTTCTATTGGATTCGAGATGAAGAAAACATTGAATTTTTAATCTATTTTCTAATTTATTTTTAAGTATTATACAAATTATCTATTGTGTATTTTTTTTTTTAAAGAAAGTTTTAATAAAATATATATTAATACAAAATAAATATACAATTATTATTAGGTGTTAACGATTTTTCAAAAAAAAATATAAATGTTATTGTAATGTCTTGCTTTCCTTTTTTTAAGCTTCACGCTGCATTGCGTGTTTGGGAGAGTTTGTTTGATAGAACTCACTAATTTGGAAGAACTAGCTTGAATTGATTTTTTTTTTGAGAAAGTTTGTCAAGGAGGTTTGTATTAGACATATATAGGATATAATACACACACACGCCATACACGCCACTAAGCTTGTATATGACACATTCATTTATAACATTTGACTACAAGGGCGAAGCCGCAGGTAAATATAGAGCCATAGAGCCCAGTGTGGCGTAGGGGCACAACTGCACGACTGGTTGTGGGTTCCATCCTTACTCGAGGAAATGAAATATTTATTTAAATTTATATTTTCATTTCTTCGCTCTGGTGTCGAGGCAAAGCCCGGCGTTGAGAACCCACCATTCAACCTTCAGAATTCTTTCAAAATGGGAAACGGAGTGTCTTTAGCAAAAGGTTCCCTCTGCCTACCCTGTTGTGTGCGGTATACAGCGTAAAACTAATACTACAAAAAGTGATTATGCTAAAAGGGTACACNTATGTACCATACACGCCACTAAGCTTGTGTATGACACATTCATTTATAACATTTGACTACAAGGGCGAAGCCGCAGGTAAATATAGAGCCATAGAGCCCAGTGTGGCGTAGGGGCACAACTGCACGACTGGTCGTGGGTTCCATCCTTACTCGAGGAAATGAAATATTTATTTAAATCTATATTTTCATTTCTTCGCTCTGGTGTCGAGGCAAAGCCCGGCGTTGAGAACCCACCATTCAACCTTCAGAATTCCTTCAAAATGGGAAACGGAGTGTCTTTAGCAAAAGGTTCCCTCTGCCTATCCTGTTGTGTGCGGTATACAGCGTAAAACTAATACTACAAAAAGTGATTATGCTAAAAGGGTACACTACATATATGTATAATATCAATACAGAAATATTTAAAAAAAGTAATATTTTCTTATAAATATCAATCTGTTACTTAACTCGATTATATGACAAGACAAAGGTCGCTTATGTAATAAAGAAAGCAGTTCACGACGTTTTAAATACCAACCGATAAATCCTCGATCGCCATATGGGCTACGGAATGACGTTAAATCGTGATTCATCGTGGGAACTGGGCTTTATTAAGTATCCTCCACGGAAATTATACGTTGAGGTACCCTATATGATTATAAAGGGGTACCTACAAAGTATAATATTAAAAATAATGAGTTTAATCAACTGCCGTCCATATTTTTGGTTGAACATATTTTTTTTCAGCCTTAAGTTTTACCCCGCATGTAGTCGGGTAAGCAGTGGACACCTCGTGTTAAGACACTCCCTACTTTAAGCCGAATTCTGGAGGCATTGCGTGTTGAATGAATGGTGGAACTCAACGCCGCGCCTTGCCTCGACATCAGAGTGAAGAAATGAAAATATTAAATTTCCTCGAGTGGTAATCGAATTCACAACCTGTCGCGGTTACAGTCATACGCTTGTGCCCTGCGCCATGTCTGGCCTCCATTTTTAATCGTCTGATGAAAATATGTAAATGTTTATATTATATAAGGAAAAATATTGATGTAATCCAATTTAAAATATATTTAATATCGCTACTTCTTTTCACGATTATAATTAGTAAATGACTTTTAAATTCATATCTCGTTTGTAGTTTTTATATTCAAAACAAAAAAAATATCTAAAATTGCTATAATTAGAGCAGCTATGTTTTTGAACCATCTGTGTGCCATGTTTATTCCAATATGGATTAAATTAACAGATTGTAAATATATAAACTTTATCATCTATATCTATATAAATCAAACTGAAATGTCTGTCGGTTATTTTAAAATAACAGTTTTTTTTCCAAGTGTGTACCTATAGTTATTAACACGATACTAAAATACAAACAAACAATTTTTTTTTTATCTGTATACCTTTTTGTTAGCAGTAGCGGCACAAAATCCGACTATAAATGCGAAGCTTGTGGGTTCAATTCTCACTCAAGAGAAGTATTGCTCTCGTTACAACACAACACCAAATGTCTTGAAAATTAGGTGGAAATTGGGGAATGGACTGTATTAACATTAGGTTCCCTCTGCCTACCTTACCATATACCAGAGTTCAAACAAAACGACGCATTAGTACATATATTCTAAAGAACATTCCCCAATGTTACAAAACTTCAATTATTTAGTAAATTGTGAGACCACTAGCTGTTGCAGCTTTTTATAGGCGGGCACATGCACGTGTCAAGGCTTTTGACGTTTTAATGGGACCGCTCGAGTGTTCTAGATTTTGTTCTCGTAAAAAATAAGCTCTCTTGCATATCTAGGAATTGTGAACTTGTCTGACTGGTCCAGGTTGAGCCACTACACCAGATACGTCTGCTTCTGTGTTTTTTTTCTTCTTCAATAATTTAGATTCTTCATCAAATTTCTAACGGGTAACGTTTATAGTAATCTGGTGGTGTCTCTTGCATATTTGTTGCCTTTTATATGTTTGTGTGTATGTAGGTATGTATGGTTATTTTCCGGTAAGGAATTACGATTAGAAAGCTTGTGATGATTCGTTTAGTTGTTCTTAGAAGATTTATGTAATGTAAATGTATTTTATTTAAATCTTTTTTTTTGCAATTTTTTGTGTTTAGGTTCATTGTTTTAAATTTAATAATGTTGGTAAGTTTTTTTTGTATTTTATGTTTGTTTTTAATAACACGCTGTATCCCGCACTTTGAAGGTTAGGCAGATTCAGATTAGGAATCTAGTGTTAAAACACTCCGTTCCACATTAACTTTTTCGTTCCCCTTTTTCCGCTGCTGCGCCGCACCACTGGTCTTAAATAAGAGAAACAATTTTGTTATCTTATTATTTATTTTTGTGCCTCATTCAATTAGAAATTATAATTTAATCGAAATCGTTTAATTACATGAATTGTATATCTGAAAAACACTTCAGATCTTTAACGACAGCCTTTTTTTTAACATCGTCTGTCCAGAGAGAGACAGAGAGAGAGCGTGGGCTATAAAGCGAATGCTTTACGAGCTCGTATTCCCAGGGATGCTTAAAATTTAATATCACATCTATCGGACACGCGTAGTTTAGATAGCTGAACTTTGGTAGAGCACATAAAATACTTATAATACTTGTGAGGTCTTATTCTCGAATTGACTTGTTTGGACTGTACTAGATAACCGATAGGTAGTTTTCAATTTTGTTCTTATTTTTTAGACCAGTCGTGGCGCAGTGGCCCAAGTGTGTGTGACTGTAACCGTGATTGTAGTGGGTTCATTCTCCACTCGGGAAAATGAAAAATGTATTTAAATTTATATTTTCATTTCTTCGTTCTGGTGTCGAGGCAAAACGCGGCGGCAAATGCAGAACGAGGTGTCCTAACACTAGAATCCCTCTGCCTCTGCCTATTCTACTGTGTGCGTGATACAGCGTGAAGCTGCTTTATATTTTATATTTTATAATAGCGTTCGTCTAAGTAAAGATGTATATAAGATGACTGATGTAATTCTGATCGCGAGTCGAGTGGTGGCTTATATTGACACGTTTAACGTGCTATAAATGCCTATAGCCTTCGTCTGTAATTTATTTTGTAACAAGCAAAAAAATTTTTTTTATTCGTGTACACCTGAGACTTAGGTATTCAACAAATCAAACTTTTCAGCTTTGTGATATTAGTATAGATGTAGTTTTTAATTATTTTTTATATCTAATAATATTATTTTTCACGCTTACCTATCCCGCACATAACAGGATAGGAAACCTGGAAACTTAGTGTTAAGGCACTACGTTCCTATCAATTGAATGACAGAACTCAACGGCGCTTTACCTCGTTACCAGAGCGGGGAAATGTAAATATTTAATATTTGATTTCTTCGAGTGGGAATCGAACACACAATCTGTCACATTTACAATCGCACACCACGCCACAATTAACCTTAATTAATTTTTTTATTAAATATTTTTTCTTTTTCTTTTCAGATATGTGTCTAGTAAGGACGTGATTTCCCCAGTCAGCGGTAATATGGCGTCGTAGGTGCTGTAGTTTTATTTTTGCGGTAAGTCAAATTTATTCCATAATTACATTTTATGAACCAGTCGTGGCACAGGGGCACAAGCGTGTGACTAACCGTGATAGGTTGTGGGTTCCATCCTCACTCGGTGAAATAAAATATTTAATATTTTAAATGTCGAGGCAAAGCGCAGCGTTGAGTTCTGCCACTCAACACACAATGACTCCAGAATTTGGCGGAATGTGGGGAGCGGAGTGTCTTAACACTAGACTTCCTCTGCCTACCCTGCTACATGCGGGATACACCGTTAAGCTGAAAAAAATAACATTTTATATACTACAATGTTTCTTCATAAATAAAAATTGGGTTGGCCAGCCTAGTAAATTCTAAAATATTCTATGATTCATTTTGTATGACAGTTTCGTTATATTATACGGTATTCGTTTAGAATAGGATGAGTTAAAATGTAATAAAAAAGTTCGATTCGCTAACAATGTGCTTGAACTGTGAATGTTTGTGCTCATATGTTAGCAGTATGTTCTAATTATAAGTTATGCGAGATCTACGCGTAGTGTATTGGTATGGTTATATGGTAGTGTTGTTTTAATTGTCATAAAATTATACATATATATATAGTACGAAGCCGTCGTGGCGTAGGGGCACAAGGGTGTGACTATAACGGAACGGTTGTAGGTTTGATCCCCACTCGCGGTAATGAATTATTATTTATGAAACTCCCACTGAACTCGCAATGCCTTGAAAGATTTGGCAGAAAATGGGGAACAGAGTTAGTTAACACTAGGTTCCCTCTACCTTACCTTGCTATGCGCGGGATACAGCGTGAAGCTGATTTTTTTATTTTAATATTACTTATGTATTTATCGTATATCATACTTTATACTAATATTATAGATATGAATGTAAATATGTTTATTACGCTGTCACGCCTAAACAGTTCAGCCGATTGTCATGAGACTTTCTACACATATTCTTAGAGGTATTGGAAAGGACAGGATAATTGTTTTTAAAAACTTGTAATCAATTTTTTTTTATCTGTTTCACGCTGTATCCCGCACACATCGTGGTAGGCAGAGGTAATTTAGTGTTGAATGGAGTGTTCTACATTTTCCTCCAAATTCTGGAGGCACTGTGTGTTAAGTGCCGGAACTCAACGCCGCGCTTTGACTCGTTACCAGAGCGAGGAAATGAAAACATTAAATATTTTATTTCCTCCAGCGGGGATCGAATCCACAACTACTCACGCTTACAGTCACACACCAGGGCTTCTGCGCTACGTCTGGTCTCAATTTTTATATACATAAGTATGTAAAAAAATATTGATTGACTGAGACACCAGTCTCTTGTAAAGGATTTTTGTTAAATTATATTCTTTTATTGTACATACGTTTACATGCATTAGTAAAGTCTCGTAGAAGAATGCAATGGAATTTACTTTGTTCTATTTGTGCTTATTCCTAAATGCTAAGAAGTCTTGGTCCTCATTTTTTTTTATTTTTATAACATTTATAAATTGTCCGCTGTGTGCAGAATGCATATATTTTCTTTTTTTTTTCCTGTATTCTTCATAAAGTTGTTAGTTGAAGACATTGTGTTTTAAGTTTGACGCATGTATTTTAACCGTATTGTGGTAATAATAGAGCTCAAGAAAATTGACTTATATTGGTAGTCATGGGGCAGTGACACAAGCGCGTGGTTGTAAATGTGATAGGTAGAGTCTAGGAGCGGGTTCGAGTCCCGCTACGTTTAAATTTTTATATGTTTTCTAAATAAGTATTTTTCTTTCCTAAGTGTGGTATAACACCTTAAAAACGGATTGTCTTAACACTAGGTTCCCTCTGTCTACCCTGCTATATGGGGTGAACAGCGTTAAGCTAAAATAAAAAAAAATACTACAGAATAACATTATTCTAAGAAAAAATACAAACAATGAACGTCTTTTTATATTTCAAGTCGGCATTTTCCTTAGTTAGAACATTTGTAATATTTTCTTCTTTATTTCTATCTTTATATTGTTCATTTGTTCATTTGTTGCGTAACAATTAACATTACTTTCAAGTTAGAATACAATGAATGCTTTATTAATTAAGTCTATTGTTTCAAAAGTGTTCGGTCCGCTTAATTAATAAAGGGTCTGCGGCCCCCAATCCTCACTTTGTCCTTTGCCATTTGCGTTAAACACATGTGACAGTGATAAACTGTGGTTAAACCTCGGTTGATGTGTATATATAGAATATTATTAATCACTAGTGGGCGCGCGCAGCTTCGCCCGCTTATTTGCACCCTTAGGGGTGAATTCTAAAAAAAAACACGAAACACGTCTTCAATAAAATATTTTTAACAGACTGAATTTAAATTTTTATAAAAATCGGTGGCGATTTAAAGATTTTTCCATATAAACTTTCAACCCCCTTATTTGAACCCTTAGGGGGTGAATTTTTGAAAACCATGAAACACGTGTTTAATAAAATATTTTTAAGAGTCTCCATTTTAAATTTTATAAAAATCGGTGCTGATTTAAAATTTTTCCCTACCAACTTTCAACCCTCATTTCATCCCTTTAGGGTTAAAATTTTTCAAAATCCCTTTTTAGTGGATGTCCGGATTGTGAAAATAAACATCTGTCCAAATGTCACGTTTCTACGCACAGCGGTTACGGCTGTGCGTGCGTCTTACCTCAGTCAGTCAGGTACATGTTCTTTTATATATATATATAGACAGATTATACTTATAATACATACATTTCAATGGCTAGATAAAGTATCGAAAGTGAAAAATCGCAAATGTTTTATTGCTCTTTTAATTGACTATGAGGAGTAATTTTAATGTGATTTTTTTTTAAGATTTTAAAAATATCGTTGTTTATACGTTTTTTTAAAGTTGTATGTACTTACAAAGGACTTTTATTAGCAGTTCAAAACAGCAATAAAAAAAATTGCACTTTCGACACTACCTAGGAATCGTTTTGTAAAATTTTGAATGTCCACTCCTCTTAATTGGAGAAATCATCTCTATTCAATTTTTACTTTAGATATAAATCAAGAGATAAAAATATATTATATATAGTACAAAGATGGATTTTTGTCTCTCCATGTATGTATATACGAGTACATTACATATCATGTGTTTTTTACGGAAAAAAACGTAATGCTGCTAACTTCTAAAGGAGAAATCTTTACTTTTCCCAACGAAACCGGGGAAATACCACCATTTTAAATATTTAAGTTGGAATTTGATGATGATTCATATTTCAATGAAGTTTCATAATTGGCTAATAGTCTAATACAGCTTTCGTCTTCATTTATTTCATTGTTTTGTCTTTCTCTTGTGCAATTTTGTTACACAGTGACTGTATTTAGGTAATCTCGATTAGGTTAATTTTTGAATTAAAAACAATTTTCACATTTTATAGACCCATATTATTCATTATTTTTATTTTTATTTCGCTTCATGCAGTATCCCGCATACAGCAGGGAAGTCAAAGGACAAATTAGACAGGTTCCCCACGTTTCACCCAATTTTAGAGAAAACATCACGCTTTAATTTGTTACCAGAGTTAACTAGCTGATTTAAAGTTGCCTCTTATTATGTTTCTACATAAATAAAATAAATAAATAAATCAGCTTCACGCTGTACCCCACACACAGCAGGATAGGCAGAGGGAACCTAGTGTTAAGATACTCCGTTGCCCACTTTCTGCCGAATTCTGGAGGCATTGCGTGTTGAGTGGCAGAACTCAACGCTGCGCTTAGCCTCGACACCAGAGCGAAGAAATGGAAATATAAATTTAAATAAATATTTCATCTCCTCGAGTGGGGATCGAACCCACAACCAGTCGACTTACAGTCACATTTTGTGCTCCTGCGCTACGACTGACCTCTACATAAATGAAATATATTTAAAAGTGTCTCTATTCTTTTTCGTCCCAGGTGTAGCTGCGAGCGGTGGGCATGGGCGCGGCGGGTCCGTCGGACGAGTACTCGCCGCCGCGGCTCGCGCGGCTGCTGCACGCCCTCCCCCACATAAATGTCACACTCCATCGCGTCAATGATACATTTGCGCCTAACTCTCCGGTGTATCTTGAGGTAATGCTTATATTATTTATTATATTTTTTTTTATTGCACATACAGCTTCACGCTGTATCCCGCACACAGGGGGGTAGGCAGAGGGAACTTAGTGTTAAGACACTACGATGTATATTGTACATACGATTTTGTTTATTATCAGTTTGATTCAAATTGTCACCAGGGAGGTGAGTCGTGGCGCAGGGGCACAAGTGTGTAAATGTAAACGCGACTTGTTGTGGGTTCGATCGCCATTCGAGGAAATGAAATATTTATTTAAATTTATATTTTTATTTTTTCGCTCTGTCGTCTGTGTCGAGGCCAAGCGCGGCGCTGAGTTCTGCCATTCAACACGCAATACCTCCAGAATTCGGCAGAAAGTGAGGAATGGAAGTGTCTTAACACGAGGTTCCCGCTGCCTACCCTTCTGTGTGCGGGATACAAGCGTGAAGCTGATTGATTGATCTTCGCATGGATAAAGTGCAGTGTTGATTTTCGAAATATAACATGCAATATCTTTATAAAGAAAAAAAACTACCGGTTTCAACACTATTTTATTCTTTCTAAGGGTAAATATTTGCACCGCACTGTCATCTTGTTTTGACAGCAAAATTGAACAAAGTTTATTTGATATCTAAAAGAACAAACTGAAAATGTATATGAATGTTTTATATCTGTCATTCGCAACTGTCGCTCAACTCCGTAGTGTATTTTTCGATTTTGTTAGTTATTATACGACCTCGGATTGCCAATCAAAAGTTTTTAACCACTGGTCCCGTAAAACTGTAAAAATGGATCAGGTAGTCCATTCTTGACGTTTTACTCGTATAACACATAGGCATTTGAGGCCAGTCGTGGCGCAGGGGCACAAAGTGTGAAATCGACTGGTTGTGGGTTCGATCCCCACTCGAGGAAGATAAATATTTATTTACATTTATGTTTTCATTTCGTCGCTCTGGTGTCTAGGCAAAGCGCGGCGTTGAGTTCCGCCACTCAACACGCAATGTCTTCAGACCTTGGCGGAAAGTGGGGAGCGGAGTGTCTTAACACTAGGTTCCCTCTGCCTACCCTGCTGTGTGCGGGATACAGCGTGAAGCTGATTAAACACATAGCCCCGTATTCATAAACCGCTATCTAATAAATTACACATCTGTGAATGAAAACGGCATCTCAAGATTGATCTCAGACTTGAGAGCGAATTATAAATAGGGACCATAAAAAAATGTCAAGTTTAGGTACTATAAAACTAAGTATTCATTTCAGTTAATGTTCTTAAGTATTCTTATTGTAGTAATCTTAGTATTACAATATAGTATATATGTAGGTCAAAGAGTGGTCTAGAGACAACTGACCTATTTTAAAGTAGGATTACTAAAGTAGCTGCCTATGGCTATACAGATAATATAAGAACTGAGGAACTTAACTCTTAAGCTGACGGGGACGTAGAAGCTTGTTGACGGAAATAGGCTAGCTCCATAGCTTAAGTGCATGCCTTGTTTAGCGAGCTTTTACTAAATGACAATTTTAAATAGTCTTATACAACTTCTGTTTGTTTTTTATAATTTATTTTGAGGCCAGGCGTGGCGCGTGGCCACAAGCGTGTGCCTGTAATGTGACAGGTTGTGAGTTCGATTCCTACTCGAGCAAATGAAGTATTTAATATTAGTATTGGTAACGAGGCTAAGCGCGGCGAGTTTCGCCATTCAACGCACAATGCCTCTAGAATTCGGGGAAAAGTGGGGAATGGAGGTGTCGTAATGGGACCGATGTCTCTTAACACTAGATTCCCAACTATCTAGTGATATAGATGCATCTAGCCTACTCTGCTATATGCAGGATACAGTGAACAAAAATAATAGAAAATAATACTATTTATGTTGATATTGTAAGAAATTGGTCTCTCGTTAAATTGAAATATGTGACAACTGTTTCATGAGTGTCCATATTTCATTTTTTTTATTTTATCTTCACGTTTTTCCCACATATACTTAGCAGGGCAGGTACATGAAACCTTATAATAACCTAAAATAAGGTATTTTAGTTTAGTTCCCTAGTATTTTAGTTCCCTAGTGTTCGCCAAATTCTCGAGACTTCTAATTTCCACTACATTCATTTGCTGTATATCTAATACTAATGCATTTAATTGCTAAAAATTAACTTATTAATTGCAATTAATTGAATTCATTATATATAAATTTCAGAGTTTGGGAATCCTTGGCTCTATACCCGGCGGATGGCTCATTCTAACGTTAACGGTGCTCCTCATATATTTGCTGACAAGATGCTGCGACAGGAAGCAACGCCCGCCACGGAGTATAACCGCTCTTAAGGTATTATGTCTCATATTTATGTATGTATATAGAACAGTAGGTTATAAGATATTACAATTTAAAAAAAAACGTCATGGAACAAAGGCACAAGCGTATGACTGTGAATGCGTTGCTTGTGTTTTCAATTACCATTCGGGGTTATGAATGCTCTAACATTTTCATTTTCTCGCTCTGGAAACAAAACAAAGCGCGGCGTTGAGTTCCGCCATTCAACACGCAATGTGTTGGAAATTTGGCGGAATGTGGCAAACGGCATGTGTACGTGTGCACTAGAGTTTCACTCTGCCTACTCTACTATTTGCGGGGTACAGTGTAAAAATAAAATATATAATATAATATAAATATTTAAAGAACTGTGGTATTAAATTTCTTCACGTTGTCGTCCTTTTCTACTTAAAAGATTGTTAGTTTTTTTTTATATTTAAAACTAATAGACATTTCCTCCATCATTCATTTGGATAGACAAAGCTTCCTATACTTATTCGTAAATAATGTGAAAATTGCACTAAGGGCAATTTAGGGACGTATTTTGCATGCCTGTTTTATACTGACAGGTTACAATCACAGCTGATATTCACATTTTAATGCGCTACCATGTATAGATCGATGGTCGCCAGGGCCAGGTAAAGTATCGAAAGTGGAAAATTTCAAATGTTTTTATTGCTTCTTTTGAACTATTCAGAAGGTAGTATGTAATTGAAAATTGGCCTTAATAGTATTTCAAAACAGCAAAAAAAAAAATTTTTGTAATTTTAAACTTTTGATATTTTACTTAAGGACGTCGAGATTTATAATACATAACAAATTTTTATCTCAACGGTTCTAAGTTGATCTCAAAGGTTCTAGTTGATATATAAAAATGAATCAAATAAATCAGCTTCACGCTTTGTCCTGCATCCACTGAGGCAGAGCGATCCTAGTACTAAAACACTCCGCTCTCCACTTTCTCGAAAATATTAAATATTTCATTTCTTCGAGTAGGAATCGAACCCACAACCTATCACGTTTACAGTTACTTGACTTGATATATTTTTGATATATTTTTTCCTAAATCCATATATCGCAATTAGACCTCCAGGCTTATACGCTTTGTCAATTGCACTAACCCATTAAAGTAACCTGTTAGCTAAATCGTCGTTTAAGCCATAGCGCATTCGTAACATTTTTAACCGTAAAGAAAACTTGGCAACGGTTCAGTTAAGGTAGTCAATGGACGAACTCATATACTCGTACAGTACGGTCAACAAGTCGTGGCCGTTTAGCCGTTAGCTGTAGACAGCTGCGCAGGTTAAATCTTAGGATTTCTTTTACTTTGAATATTTTCTTCCAGAATGGACAACGCGCATAAGTTCAAAAAATCTAACTTCAGGGCGACCACGACTCGTCGACCGTACTGTAGCATGGTTATGATAGTAAAGGGCCAGAGTTCACCGTCCTCTGGAGCTGACCTGCAAAACTAATTTTATGCGTTGGGCACCCCGCCAATAGGGTTATTGGTTTGATATTGCTCGACGTTGTTGCGAAATACTTAAACAATAGATGGTCTATCAGTGTTTATGTGTTTTAAATATAGATTTATTAAGTGATTTTTTTATATTTTAATGTAGTGTATGTAACGCGACGGCAATGGGTTCGATTCCCAGTCGGGGGAATGAAATGTTTAGTTTTTTCATTTACTCGCTCTGGTTACTAGGTAAAGTTCTGTCACTCAACACACAATGCTTCTAGAAATTGGCGTAAGAGGGGAAAGGAATTGTCTAACATAATTCATAATTGGAACGTGTCTTAACTGAATTACCCGGGATTTTAACCCGGGATTATAACCCGGGAAGGTTCCCGGGTTCCCTCTGTGAAACTAAAAATACACAATTATTTTTTATCTTCATGTATTTACCACATTTTTAAAGAAAAGTGAATTTTGACACCCCGGTTCCTACTTTTCATCGTTTTTAGAGATGTCCTATTTAACGCCGCCCTTTGTCTACGCATATAATTAAAATTAAAAAAAAAGCACAAAGAATATAACAAACGTATATTTATCAATCCCTAATAGCCGATTAGCTTTCACTATCCATCTAATAATATCCTGTGATTCATATCACATGGTACCAAGATGACTCGGCGCGCCATATGTTTTTGTTGTATGGAACAACAAAACTGGTACTCTATATGGTGGCTTGTTCGAGCAATCAGCCGCTTGTTGATCTCCGTGTGTATGTAATCTTGAGATTAGATATGGGATGCTGTAGTGGATCGTTTTGAGCTTTTTGTATAATCGCTTTATTTTATTACGTTATAGGTAGGTGTATGTGAGGGGCAGATGTTTTGTGTGTTTGGTCGGGATTTTTGTAAGTTAGAAGTAGTGCAGTATACTTGTTGAGGCAGTAGCAGGTTCATTTCTTTTAATTTGCAATTTAATTTATTAGAGGGAAGTCGTGCTTTTTTTTTAAATCATTCCTTAAATGACAGAAAAAAATTAAATATAGAGTAATATATGTAAGACGTAGGCGTATAGATATAGGAAAAGGCTTGTAGAGTTATTAAGTGTTAGAATGAAAAAGCAATTGATTTTATTGAACAATAAACAATAGTTGAACGTGCCCTTGGATGTCGAAGCGTTCATTGTACTAGACTAATAGATTTATTGAAACATCCTATTAACCTAGCCTTGTAGATTAAAGCAAATATTCTAATGTAATTCTACTAAATTAAGTAATATTGATTTGAGGCCAGTGGTGGCGCAGGGACAGAAAGGGTCAGTCTGCTTACCCTGCTGTGTGCGGGATACAGCGTGAAACTGATTTGTATAGTTTAGAAACTAAAAAAAAAATTACTTTGGCTTGAGGGCTTGGACAACATTATATAATATACCTATATGTTTAATAATTTTTCTTAAGTACCTACTAATATTTATTTCAAATAATTTCAAAAAAAGTTTTGGTGTCGACCGATATACGGGAAAACAATTCTTGCTCTTATGAGACATATTGCTGCGTTGAGTTTCGCCATTCAACTCGCCAACGCCTACGAAACCTGCATTTTTTCAGGTTCACTATAGCAGGCTATAGTAACCCTGAAAAAATATGAAAAAAAAAAACTTAAAACTTAATAAATTTTCTAAGTGTGGAATAAATCTTAAAAAATATTTTAAATATGTAATTGTCAAAAAAATAATAAAAATATATATTTTTTTTATTTCAGATAACATTGATGATATTATCGGTGCTATGCTGCGGCGCGATCGGCGTAGGACTGTTCGGTAACGACGACCTCCACAATGCGATGCTGCAGAGCATCCAAGCGGGTAACCAGCTCGCGGCGTTGGTTAACACCGTTAAGAATCAGGTAAATCTTATTCTTGTATATAAAGAAGCGTTTTGAATGAATAATTGGGGTAGTATAATAATATACCCTTTGACTTTCTTTTATATTATTAAGAAGTGGCTTTGACTATGGCTGAGCAGTCACATATGACTTTTTTTTTCTTCAACAAAAGTTTTATAATATCTAAATGACTATAAAGACTGCAATATTTCATTTTACTGACTGATGTCTTCAAATGCTGGCTTACAATCAAGGACACTAGAAAAACAATGTTATCTTAATTTATTTAACTTCACACGTCAGCATTCAGCAAGGTAAACAGGAGGAAACTAGTTTTGAGACACTCCTTTCACTACACATTGACAAATTTTCGAGATATTGCGTGTTGTTCGGCTCAACTCAATGCCGCCAGAAATTAAAATAATGATTGCTATAGTCGGGATAGAACTTACAACATTTGCGCTTACAGAACCCGCATATATCTTAATTTTTTATTTAATTCACACATCCACAGTCAAGTATACTAGAGGAAGCGATGGGCTCCCGCGCTCGGGCTCCGCTAACACGTCTAGCAGACGCCCTAGACGCGCCCGTCGCCAACCAAACGGCCCTAGGGACGCTACTGAGGGCGTTGTCAGCGCTAAGGAACAACGCGAGCGCCGCCGCCTCCGCCGCCGATAACCTCAGACGGCCTCTCGCTGCCTTGAATTTGGATGCTTTTATGAAGGTTGGTTTTTAATTCCGAACGAAAATATAGGGATATTTTAAGTTTGACGTGTCTATGTATGGGTGTATTTGTGTATTTGTATGTTTGTCTGGCATCGTAGCTCCTAAACGGATTAACCGATTTTTATTTAATTTTTTTCGTCTAATAGGTGACTTATTCGAGAGTGTGTGTTGCCGCCGTGATTTATTTTTTACTTTTGATTATCAGCTCTTTTCTAGATGTATGTTTACTTTTTAGAGCTTCTTGCATTAAGCGTTTTAATCTCTCTAACCTCTCCTTAATAACCTATACATAATTATCTTTTATGGTAGTTAAGAGGTATAAGTTCTTTAGAGGTTGAAGTTGAGAAGGAGATTATGTTATTTTACAAGAGTCTCATTATGTAATGTGTGAACAAAATGAAAATACCTTTTAAGTCCGTTTCTTTTTAAGTTTCTTTTATTGTACAAAATCTCACAAAATGTAGGTACTGCAATGACTGTTTGTATACACGCCACACATTTATTTTCCCCTGTTCATTATAGTTTTTATAAAAAAAAATGTATTAATTTCAAAATATTTTTAAAATCCTTTTTTTATTATGTTATTTGGTATCGTTATGTACAGCATCCAATTATAATTTTCATTTTTGTATTCCCCAGCGTCTGTGGGTGTGGGAGGCGGCTCGCTGGGCGGGCGGCATGGCGGGCTGGTGCTGCGGCGGCGCGGTGTGCGTTGCCCTACTGGCGGCCGCGGCGAGGCGGTCCCGTCGAGCTCTTTTATTGCTTTGTGTGAGTTAAATTTCTTTTTGTTTAACTTCATGTTGTATCCTGTACATAGCAGAATAGGCAGAGGGAACCTGTGAACCTAAGACACTTCGTTCCCATTAAGACACTTCCCCTCCCCAATTTCCATCGAGGTCTGGAGGTATTGCGTCTTGACTAGCGGATCCCAACGCCGCACTAGTAATATTTAAAATAAAAATAATATTTAATATAATAAAAGTTTTAAATTTCTTTTTTTAAATTTATTTTCGTTTTTAAAATTAATATTTATTAATTAAATTAAATATTTATAAATGGTATTGTATCATACGGAAAAACTAGGGACTAGTTTGCAATACTTCTAATGTTACCGGAACGAGTCAAAGTTTAATATAATATCTCCCCTCCACAGGTATGCGCTCTAGGTGCTCTAGTAGCGTGCTGGGCGGCCGGGGCTGCGCTGGCGGCGGGCGCCGTCGCGGCCGCCGACGCGTGCCAGGACCCCGCCAGGGCGCTGGCGCTCCACGCCCCGCATAGATTACCTGTCGATGTATGTATACATATTCACTTTTTTGTGTTTATGTAAGATTACATTGTAAACTAGCTACCCGGTTGCGGCTTCGTCCGCTTGAAATATACAATTATTTATTTACTAATCTTGGTTTACTTTGCTATTTTGCAGAAATTTTGTGGAACATAATAATTTATATTGATATAATTATTTTATTAATCAATCGATTGATATAAAACAATACACTATATCTTAAGGGAAGATTGGGCTAAATGCAATATTGAAAATTGCATTTAAATTTGTTGAGCCCTTTCTTAAATATGCAGACTTATATATGCAAGTATTCATTGTGTAAATAAAAAATATACAAAATGTACTTTATTTTATTCAATATAGTAAGAATACAAATAATTTTTTATATCCCTTGGAAAATATGTCTAGATACGCCCACAATAGAGATTTCGCTTAATAAGCTTGAGTGGCTGAACTCAATGCTGTGCTTTGTCTTGGTATCAGATCAAAGCAATGAAATTAATAATTGATTCCTCCCATTAGGAATCGAACCAATAACAGTCACATGCTTATGCCCCTGCGCCACAACGGCTTCGAAGAACATAAGACAGATTTATTAAAAAAAACCATATTACCTACCCCCAGATGGTGCACTACTACTTATCCTGCAAGGTGTCCCGCGAGAACGTGCTCACAGCGGAGCTCCGCAACGCGCAGCGCGCCGTCGTAGCCGTAAGACAGGCACTGGCTGTTCTATCCCGCGGCGCTCCTCAGCTGTTCAATGATCCAGGTATGGTGGTAATTTTAACCCCTGAAAAAGCTTTACCAATAGACTGTATAATGTTCACATCACACTTTATTAAAATTAAAACTTAATCGTACAAAAACGCAGGAATTAGAAAGGCACGGACGACTAAAGTCTGGGGCGTACAGCAACTAAAAAAGAGACCTACTCGACAAAATTAAAATAAATGAAAAAATCAAATCAGCTTTACGTTGTATCCCGCACACAGCAGTGTAGGCAGAGAGAACCAGTGTTAAGACACTCCGTTCCCCACTTTCCGCCGAATCCTGGACGCATTGCGTGTTCAGTGGCGGAACTCAACGCCCCGCTTTGCCTCGACACCAGAGTGAAGAAATGGAAATATAAATTTAAATAAATATTTCATTTCTTCGAGTGGCGATCGGACCCACAACCAGTTGCGTTCACACTCTGTGCCCCTGGGCCACGACCGGCGTCAGGAGGGATGTTATAGGTTTGTCGTTTACAGTTTGCTATACATGTGTGTCACATAATCCATTTATTGTGGAATGGCTAAGAAGCCGTGTTACAAGAAAATATTTACAACCGAGATAATCATCTCTTTTCTAATTGTTCGTTTAATTTTTACATTTTTTTGTGTCGGGAGTTTTTAAGTTCTTTTTCAGCTTCACGGTGTAGCAGTTAGGGCAGCGGGAGACCAGTGTTAAGAACACTCTGCTCCCCACTTTCTGAGGCATATCTTGGTGAAACTCAAAACCGCGTTTTTGCTTAGATAACAGATCGAAGAAATGAAAATATGTCTTGTTTTCGAGAAGGAATCGAGCCCACAACCTGACGCGTGACGACTGGCCTCAATATTCATATATTATATGTTGTTTATTCCAGGTCTCCAGCCGGCGCTGGGCGCGCTGGGCGCGGGCACGGGCGAGGCGGAGCGCGCGCTCGTGTCGCTGAGCGGCGCGCTCGAGTGCCGCATGGCGCGCGCCTACTTCGTGGCCGCCGCCCGCGCCGCCTGCGACGGGGGCCTGCAGGTATGTCACACGCCACGGGCCACGGTCCGCAGACCACGGACCACAGGCCACAGGCCACAAGCTAAAAACATTACGGCCAAGGCGACATTCCACATGCCTTCAAGCTGTATTTAATGTACTAGCACAACAGGGAAGGCGATGATTGTTAATACACTTGTTAATTATATATTTAAATTTTTAGATTGAAGATAAATTGCTGGACCTTATTATTATAGATTGGAGATAAAATGAATGAGGCCATTGTGGGAGTGTTGGCCTGTACACGAGATGGTCGAGAGTTCGATACCCCTTTCAATTAAATAATTTTGTCTGTATTATTTTCGAGAATGAAGTGGATCAAGCACATGTCTAAGCACGATTTTTGTGGGTTCAATTTCCACTTGGGGGAATAAAATATTCAATGATTTTATTTCCTCGCTCTAGTAACAATGCAAAATGCGGCGTTGAGTACCGTCACTCAATGTCTCAAAAGTTCAACGAAAAGTGGAAAAAGAAGTGTCCTTATACTAGATTGCCTCTCCTTACCCTATGCAGAATACACCGTGAAGCTAAAAAAATACATTTTAATTTTATCATACTTTTGTCTATGAAAACAATTAAATGTAAAAAATGCCAATAACATTTAAACTAAAATTAATTTTTAATTTTAACAGTAGTGTATAAAAAAATATTTAATGTATTTTTTTCCAGGCATTATCTCTGCAGCTGCTAGCCGCCATTGTGGCCGGTTTCCTGTTTACCGCAATCGTTCTAGTCGACTCGCACGCCTGGATTTATATTAACCCTAAGTAAATATAATTATTTTGTTTTGTTGGTCAGTCGTGGCGCAGGGGCACAAAGTGTGACTGTAAAATCGACTGGTTGTGGGTTCGATCCCCACTTGAGAAAATATTTTCCTTTCTTCGTTCTGATGTCGACGCAAAGCGCGGCATTGAGTTCCGCCTCCCAACACTCAATGTCTCCAGAACTTGGCGGAAAGTGAGAACGGAGCGTCTTAACATTAGGTTCCCTCTGCCTACCCTGCTGTGTGCGGGATACAGCGTGAAGCTTATTTTTATTTTCTTTTTCTATTAAATAATAATTTTACTTTTTTCTTGTTACATTAGACATACAGTAGCTACAGGTACTAATTTTATAAGAGTAAAGTTGATAAATTGTTATGCATTATATATTATGTATTTCACGCCATTCAAATCAGCCATTCCAGAGAGGAAATGAAGTGTCTTAACATTAGGTTCCCAGTTGATCTGTGTGATACAGCGTCAAGCTAAAAAAGGGAAGTGGAGCAAATGATGCTTAAAATGTTTTCAAAATTCTCCTTAGGCGTAGTACTCCTGGTGAAGAACAAGCTCCGTTCCTATCGACGGGCAGTGCAGGTTCCCGCACGCTGCCCCGCCCCGCGCCCTTCCCCAACGGGAAGCCACCCTCGTACAGTGCAGCCGTGCAGCTCATGGACCTAGGGGATAGGGAACGAGAGAGGCCTAGGTATGTTAAATATACTAATAATTCCTACTGTACTACTAATAATACTTTAAATTTATATAACCTTTTATTTATGGATCAACTGAAATGAAACAAACATTGAATGATTGCCAAAATACAATAGTGAAAACTACATTAAAATGGGTTAAGCCGTTTCTGAGCTTAGCGTGCATAATAAACGCATAGGCAATTTTAAAAATCTACATTTTAACTACAATTACTATCACTAATATGTATTTTTTAACCGACGTCTGTAAAAAAAGTCTTCCTAATGCTGCAACAACCTTACTACAATATCGAATTACTAAGCTTGTTTATCTTACTTGGCACAGACTTCAAAATTGTAATTTTTTTTGTTATTATTTTTAAAGTATGTATGTTTAATGTATGTTTTACTCAATAACATAATTTTTTACTTTTTAGTTTTGTGCTTGAAGTCGGTTTTTTTTTTGTTAAAAACATTTTTTTATATATATTATATCTTCCATGTACATTGTATATATTGTACAGACGTCGATCAGTTACACATTTATTATATGTATAGATTAGTATAGATAATAAATAATAATAACAAATATTTTTCCAGATCGCGCATGTCCGGCAGCGCTACCCTAGGCCGCCCGACCGGTAACAGCGGCCTGTCCAGTGGCATGGGCGGAGGCCTAGGCGGAGGTTTAGGTGGATTGGGCGCTTTGGGCGGATCTCACACCCTGGGCCGGGCTCCACACAATGGCAAATACGCAACACTGAGCAAGCAGTGCAAGACGCTCGAGAGTAACGATTTCTACTGAGAGCGGGCGGGCGGCGCGCCATCCGAACAGAATACAGGTTAATAGTTTTTTTGTTCCTTTTTTTAGTTTTTCGCTTATATCCCGTTGTAAAGTAAGGGTAGACAGAAGGAACCTAGTCCTAAAACATTCCGTTCTCCATTTTCTCTCCGTCTAATTTTTGAGATGCGAAACTCAACGCGGTACTTGTTACCAGAGCAAGGAAAATGAAATTAATTCATTTTCTTAGGTTTAAATTGAACCCACAACCGTCGCGTTTACAGTCAGACGCTGTGGCTCTATAGCTTCGGGTCAGGTAAACATAGAAGAGGTAAGTTAGCATATATATAAAATAAAAATAAATAAATCAGCTTCACGCTGTATCCCGCACACTGCAGGGTAGGCAGAGGGAACCTTGTGTTAAGACACTCCGTTCCCCACTTTCTGCCGAATTCTGGAGGCATTGCGTGTTGAGTGGCAGAACTCAACGCCGCGCTTGTCCTCGACACCAGAGCGAAAAAATGGAAATATAAATTTAAGTAAATATTTCATCTCCTCGATTGGGGATCGAACCCACAACCAGTCGGTTTTACAGTCACATCTTGTGCCCCTGCGCCACGACTGGCCTCAATATATAAAATGAATTTAAATTACTTAAATATAATTAATTAAGGGCAATATGATCACATATAAATGAACAAAAAACATGTTATGTTAATGATGATTTAGTTATTGTCTTCTACCATAAAATTAAGTCATTAATAACGTTTTGAAAAATTCTATGAAAAATGCCTTGCTGATATTCTAGTTTCCACAACTAATACACTTATATCTTCTATAATAGTCGCTGAATTATTATATAAGGAGAGTGTAAATAAATGTAATATAGATTATAAATATAAATAGGTCACTTCAAGACACATTAAGACATTTAACATCCTAGATATCAAGAAAACATCAGATCTTTGGGGAATTTTTGTCAAGTTGATTATTTGTGTAGTAAATTTTTTTGAGAAAATTATGTTCATTCAAATGCTACTGCTTTGATTCACATAAGCCTATGCATGATAAACAGTATGGCTTTACTAAAAGCCGCTCGATTACTCGTGCTAGCATAGGACTTATATATGAGGCTTGAGAGGGATTGCAGGATGCTCTTAACAAGTTTCATCCTGTCTGGCAAGACCTGTCTAAGCCATTTGAGATTGCCTTCATCACTGACTTGATCATGAAGCTTCACCGTTACGGTATAAGAGACGTGCACTCAATCTTCTGACCTCTTGTTTAGCTAACAAGGGTTCAGAGGGTTGATGTAAATGACAAGAAATATCCTGGGTCATTAGTCAGTATGGGGATCCCACAAGGACATATAAATCAAAAATCAAAACCAGCTTCACGCTGTATCCCGCACACAGCAGGGTAGGCAGAGGGAACCTAGTGTTAAGACACTCCGTTCCCCACTTTCTGCCGAATTCTGGAGGCATTGCGTGTTGAGTGGCAGAACTCAACGCCGCGCTTAACCTCGACACCAGAGCGAAGAAATGGAAATATAAATTTAAGTAAATATTTAATCTCCTCGAGTGGGGATCGAACCCACAACCAGTCGGTTTTACAGTCACACCTCGTGCCGCTGCGCCACGACCGGCCTCCAAGGACATATACTTGGTCCATTTCTGTTTTTAATATATATAAATGATTTACCATTTTTATCCTGGAAGCTGTCGATTCTACCATATTTCTTGGTATCAACATTGACTCCAAATTACAGTGGGGACCTCATATTAATGGATTGGCGAATAAACTTAGCTTAACAGCTTCTGCATTTAAAAAAAAATGTCTATTAACTGATGTGGAGACGGCTCGCCTTGTTTACTTTAGCTACATTATTGTAAATATTATTGTTTATGTATGTTAAGAAAAATATAATAGGAGTAAACTTATCGCACCTGTAACCCGATTGCATCGAGTCCGTAATTCTTTTATGGGACAATGTGTTCGATTTTACAATAGGATCCCAGAAAACGTCCGAGAATGTTCTATATCACAACTAGATTAGAGAGAACTAAAAGTAACACAAGTTCGTTTATGTCACTCAACATATAGTTTAGATTCAAACATAATAATTAATGCATTTTGTGTTTACATCAACCTATACAATAGCAACAGTAAATTTTTTTACGTATCTAAAATAAGTAAAAATGGCAATTTATAATGTGGCATTTTGATCTGCAAAAATTATAATCCTACATATGTAAAATTTACATTAAAATATGATAATTAACCAATTATATTGTAATATTCCAGGTCAGGCCAGCCGTTCAGGGTCACTGAACCGCTTCGACCCCAAATACGCGTCGTTTGGACCGCGCGCGCCGCGCCCGCGACCGCCCGCGCCGCCCCCCGCACTCGCCACCTTCTCCCCTGACGCTCCCCGGCACACCCCCTCGCATCCTCCCGCGCACGCCCCGGGACACCCCCCGGGACATCCTCCGGCGGACAAATACGCTACAGTGCGACCCCAACGACGAACCGACCCACAACCATTATCCGCCGCGGCGTTAGAGTACAGGAGCTTACAAAGACCCCGAAGACAACCGAATAATCAACACCGAAGACGACACGAAGCCCGAGAGCAAAGAGACCCCCGCGACCTACGTGACCCCCGTGAGCAACGTGACCTTCGCGATCAACGTGACCCCCGTGAGCAACGTGACCCCCGTGATCAACGTGACCCCCGTGAACTTCGTGACCCTCGCGACCCTCGCGATCGTGACACGAGGGATTTATACGCTGTAACGGAGTTGTAGAATCAAGCGCCGGGGAAACAGCTTTCTGTGCATCTCCGGTGCTCCTACGAATGTAATAAAACAGCGACTAAACTGTAACTTTTTTTAAGTGATGGTGACTAAGTGGTTGGTGATCTGATTGTGTCTCGTGATTTTTGGAGTCACTCGAACGAATGCTATGCGTATCATAGTGACGTAGAGAGTGATTTTGTTAATGTGTATCTAATCGAGTGGACGATTTTTTTAAATCTTTCACATGAAATCGAATTCTATTAATTAATACTAATCGATTTTATAATTTATGCAGTATACATTAATATGCTCAATTATATTGTTTATATACTATGGTCTAATATATGGCACTTGTATTTATATTTTATATTTGCACAAATATTTCTATATGTTTTTCTTACTATTATCATGGCCTATTATTTATATATTTTGATATATTTTTGCTTATTTTTGGTTGTTTTTACGTAATTAATGCTGATTATGGTATTATTATTTGTTTATACATTCATTGAACATTTTTTATACTTAATATTGGTAACAATAGTGCCTATTATTAACTATTTCTTGATATTGTATTGATTATTAAAAAAAATCTATGTAAATAATCCACATACATAAAAAAATGTATGAACTTTCATCTTCACTTGGATATAATCGAACTTTGAACTTTTCTACAAAGTCCATACAAGGCTGTGCTATAATGGATAACTGTCAAACTCAGAACTATAAACGAATTATAAAGTATTTAAACGAAATGTGTAACTTTTTTAATATAATTTCTCATCGATTCGCTCAACATAGGTTTAAGTATCATTAAAAAACGACTATGGTGACCTAAAATAATGAACAATGAAAGAAATAAACGTTTTTTATATCTTTTCAAAATTTACAAATAATAATGGTGTAGTATAAGTAAATATGGTAGAAGTAAATTAATATAGGACATTTTAAATTGGCTCAAAGTGAGTTAAGAAATTTAGATTCAATTTCAAGGTCATTTTTGAATGAGATGAATGAACGTTTTGTGCATTAAACAATATTAGTCTATTTTTTTTAAATTGTTTATATTTGAAGAAAATTAAAATTAAGTTGCAATTTTTTACTAAATTAAGGATATTTCTGAATGTAATGAATGACTTGACAAATGTTTTGTGGATTAAAACAATGACTTTCTCATTTTAATAATTTATAAAAATAAATGTGTTGAGTGAAATGTAGGAAGTGTCATGTAGTTTTAAAGACTTCAAGTCTTGATTCAATACATTTCATACGAAAATCATGATGTACATATAAATGGTGTACTCATCTGTCACTAGATGATTAATAATGGAATATTTAATATAATAATTATAACTAGGACTTTTTTCTATATATATAAATAATTAGTATTTATGTATGTAAATTCACTGCATCTCATTTATTATGGATATTTACGTACAAATAATAACTAATGTATGCGAAAATGGTTTAGTGTCAGTTCAATTGAATTGATAAAATGCAATGTAAATAGTTTAAATGTATGTTTATTATGCCATTGTATTTATATATACCTGCTTTTTAACTCAGTACTGTAGTTAAAATCTTTTTTTATCCTTCTAATATTGGGAGAATTAGAAATTGATTAGAAAGAATCTCGTAATCTCACTGTAGCATTCATTTGATCATAATGAAAATCGGCTCAAACGGTTTTATATAGTTCAAAATAGTGGACCTAATTGTATATAGACTAATGTTAGATCTTTTCATATGCTAAAATAGAATATTTCAGTTTCGTAAGTAATCATTCCATGTGTGTAGCTAAAGTGGAATTGGTAGAGTAAACTGTATCGACCTAAGAGCGTGTTTTTAAGGTAAACTAAAACTGCCATTCAACAAAAGTTATTAGTTATAATTATGCTCTCGCTGTAACACCACAAACTTATAATAATGTTGTTTAATTATGTTTAATTAAATAAAAAATAATGATTACGGGAATATATCATCGATTACGCCACTGTCGTGTAATATATGTATGTATTTTAGTAGCGAAACAATTTGACATGTCTATTCATAAATTAAATTTAATTATAACAATAATTTTAAAATAAATATACTTGGCAGAATCTTTAACTGCTGCTACTAAATTACAAGGCGGTGGCTGTATAAACGAAATTCTTAGTAAAAAAAATACGTTGACGTTATGATATTTGACAGATAGGAGCGTTTCGCGCCAACAAAATTTTGCGCGATAATTTTTCTTACCTATCTATTAATTAGCTGTAAATTTATATATTAGTAATAAGCGAGGTGGTACCAGTTTTTTTAATTCAGTATTAATATTGGAAAAAAAATTGTGAGACTTTACAACGACGTTATGTTTTTATCGTCAAAGTAATTACTTTTTTCTCAGCATTATTTCACGGTACCGTAAGCAGTGTATTCGCCAAAGATAATGCATAATTTATATTGTAAGTAGTAAACGTAAGTATTGTAAGATTTTAGATTTTCAGTGGCTGCTCTGTATCGCCGTCTTCTTCTTTTTTAAATATTAGATGTACAAATTACTTTACAGTACAGTCGAGCAATATGTTTGCTCAATTTTTTTTTGTAAAAGTATAAATGCAGTTCACGTACAATATACATATATAATAAATATATAATATATGTTTATTCATATTAAATATTGTCTTGGTACTTTAGCTCTATAAAGTTTTACGAACGATTCTACATACATACAAAATAAATGCTATAAGTAAGTTCACGGTCTTTCGATGTAATAAATGCACACTATTTAACATTTTTTCTTAATAAATAGGTATTTGTAAAATATTTTAGAAGTGTTTTAGTATTTTGTTGATTCTTTTTCTAATTTTGATGTGTTTTTTTTACAAATGGAGGTTCGTACATGGAATAAAGTTACCAAAGTGTGGTTAGACTCTTTTTTTTTAATTAATTGCGAACTTCGCGTCGTGTGAGTTAAATGTACGTGCCATATTTTTGTAAAATTTATTTGATTCCTTTTTTTTTACAACAATTATTATTGTCTTGGATATTATTATTTCATTTATATTCCAACTTATATTTCATTCGAAATTTAAAATTATGTAAATGGTAAGGAGCTATAGACTATTCTGGATATTGTAGAGTATGATTTTGTTAATTTATATAATTTATTTATATCACGTATTTAGTTAATTTTTTTCATTATAATTTGCTTCATGCATTAATATTTTTGCTTTTTCAAGTCAATTATGGTGCGAGTATGTTAACTTTATTAAAATACCTTTTTACATTACAAGAAATTTTGTTCTTCTTTTCTCTATCTTGGATCTTCATTATATTATCTGTTGAAATATAAATAAAATAAAATTTTATATTTTTTTTATTTGTTCTCTTCCTATCTTTAATATTAACAAAAATAAGAACTACAAACGTTGGGCAATGTGGCTAAATTATTTGAAAAAATAAATAAATAAATGATTTTGTTTATTAATCTACACAAAAATCTTCAAAACTGTCTCCTTCTTTACTGTATGTAAATTAATCACTATGTTTCTAGTAATGTAAAAAGGTTCACTAAGTATGGTGATGTAATGACTTGTCTAAGGTAAATTATAAACGGTTGATGAATAGATCAAAGTGTATGGGTTTACAATGCAAATAATAAATGGATAAAAATATTTATATTGTTGTTATTAATTTAACGGAGTGTATTAACACTGGTTTCCCTCTGTCTAAACTTTTTTTGTAGAATACAGTTTGAAGGTAAAGAATAAATAAATTATAACGAAAAAGTAGATATAAAAAACTCTTATTCACTTATTTTATTTCATACAATAATGTTAATATTGGGGCCAGTCGTGGCGCAGGGGCAAAGTATAGCTGTAAAACCAACTGGTTTACATTTATATTTTCATTTCTTCGCTCTAGTATCGAGGCAAAGCGCGGCGTTGAGTTCCGCCACTCGACACGTAATGCAAAGTGGGTAACGGAGTGTGTTTACACTAGGTTCTTTCTGCCTACCCTGCTGTGCGCGGGATACAGCGAAGCTTATTTTATAATGTTAATTACAATTCACTATACTGCCAAAACATTTTCCCGCCCAAATTTGACATTATAAGCGCGCATCAATCCTTTCCCGCCAAGCCCCTCCCCGACCGCTCGGCGACAGCGTACCCGAGGGTTGTCGACAAGCTGGGTGGCGCGTAACAACGTATTTAAGTTGATTATTAATTTGGGCTATGCTTGATTAAATTATGGTTGCTTATTCGATTATTCTTTGTGTGGAAACATATAAATTTAAATTAATTATTAGTAAAAAAATCAAACATCTCATTTTTATCTATATATATTATTATATTTTATCTAGATCTATTTAGCTTTTTTTTTTTATTATGTACCTTCATGACAACTTTCTTGGGAAAATAGTGTGGTGGTTTCCCCTTGCCTTCCACACCGCAGTGAGACGGTTCTTGGTCCGATTTAAGAAAGCGCTGCTGCCCGCTTCCTCGTTCCAAGTCCTTTAGTCGCCTCTTACGACACCCATAAGAAGATATGGGGGGGTGCTATTCTATTACCCGACACCCCACGGGTACCCCACTACACAAAAAAGGCTCTACTAAAGACTGTAGTAATTACCGTCTGATTGCTATTATTTCTCATGCAAGCAAAATATTACTGCACATCTTAAACGAAAGGCTCAAATCCTTCTTGTCAAAAGAAATCGCTCCAGAGCAGGCAGGTTTCGTTAAGGGCAAAGGTACCCGTGAGCAGATATTAACTGTCCGTCAAATTATTGAAAAAGCTCGGGAATTCAACAGGCCAGTATACATCTGCTTTGTTGACTTCTCTAAAGCATTTGACTCTGTTAAATGGCCAAAGCTGTGGGAAACGTTACTGCTGATGGGTACGCCGAAGCACCTCGTTCACCTTCTGCGGCGCCTTTATGAGGCCGGAACAGCTTCCGTTATGGCAGACGACCTACTGTCGAGCAATTTCCAGCTCAGCTCGGGAGTACGTCAAGGGTGCATTGTATCGCCTCTTTTATTTAACATTTATACAGAACTCATAATGAGAATCACTCTTGAAAATTGGCCTGATGGAATCAGCGTTGGAGGCTACAGAATATCAAATCTGCGGTATGCTGACGATACCACCTTATTTTCGACCAGCATAAGATATATGGAAGAACTTTTGAAAAAAATGGAACAAGTAAGTCTCAATTTTGGACTCAAGATTAATCGTAGTAAGACAAAAATTATGATTGTCGATCGTGCAAATAACAACTCGCCAGAGATTAAATTTATTGCGAATTGTGATGTCGTACAATCGTATGTCTACCTCGGAGCGCTGATTTCAAATAGTGGAGGCTGTGCAGAAGAAATCAAGCGACGCATGGCTATTTCTAGATCATCCATGAATAACTTGAGGAAAATATGGAGAAGCAGAAACATCACAAAAACAACGAAAATTCGATTAGTCAGGGCTCTAGTGTTTCCCATATTTCTATACGCTTGTGAAACATGGACGCTTCGGAAGAGTGAGGAGAAGAAGATAGACGCTCTCGAGATGTGGTGCTGGAGAAAAATGCTTGGAGTGTCTTGGACAGAATTTAGAACTAACGAATCCATACTCCGGGAACTTAACATAAAACAACGTTTGTCCTCTATCGTTAAAGCACGAATTCTCACTTTCTTCGGACATATCTCTCGTCAAAGTGATATTTCCATGCAACGCCATGTGATCCAGGGAAAAGTTGAGGGCAGCAGGCCACGCGGCAGATCCGCCATGCGATGGACAGACCAAGTGAAGGCTGCTCTCAATGGCCCTCTCTATGAATGTACCAGGAAGACAGTCAACCGCGTAGAATGGCGTCGGACTGTGTGGCGCACCGCCAACCTTTAAAAAGGACGACCACGACCGCTCTGCCAAGAGTGAAGCGACAAAGAAGAAGAATTTAGCTTAACATTTTTTTAACTGCATAAAAAATATATGGTGCGTATTGTTTTGGAATTATTTAAAATATTTATACAGTAATTATTTCTGAAATAATTATTTCACATATTTTAGTGGTATAGGGAGGTTTCTGTCTGGTCAATGATTATGAAAAATTGTCTGCCATATAAAGCTTATGTCTAGGCAACTAGGGTATAGATTACAGATTAATGTAGGTTTTTATTGACTGACGGCGGTACTTCATCTTACTGTAAACGTGACGGTTGTGAATTCGATTCGTACTCGCTAGTAGTTTGTTATCAGATGTCGACGAATTTAATCTCGATTGATTGAATCAATCCACCCGGTGTCTCGAAATTGGGTGCTAAGTTGGGAACGAAATGTCTTAATATTAAGTTCCCTCTATCTAACTCGCTACAAACTACAAATAAATGATGTCATCGAGGGAACTCACAGCCGTCGCACTCACAATCACGACGACTTTTCATTTATATATCAAAAAGGAACTCTCTATGTACTCCAATAATAATTATTAACAGGAAATATGAAAGCTCACTATAAAGCAGATGCAAATTGTGTATAGGCATCAACTGTTTCCGGTGTTATACCCCTGAGGGGCTCCCGGTAATTCGGTCTGTGTTCGAATCACCCTATAGGAGTTAATCTGATGTCATCACAAATTCATGACGTCATTTCCGTTACGAGTCCCGTTCCGATACACAGGTGATATGAGGTTTTAAATTTGGTGCAATGATATTGTTATATAATAATATTAGGCCGTATAGGTTGATAGAGGCCGTCGTGGTCCAGTAGCATAGGCGTGTGACTGTAAATGCGACGGTAGTGTGTTCGATTTCCTCTCGAGGGAATGAAATATTGAGTATTTTCATTTTTTCGCCCTGATAGCGAGGACGATACGCTATGTCTCAAACACGCAAACGTGGGGTACCGAAGGGTTTTAATAAGAAAGGAGTGTCTGAACACTAGATTCACTAGATACAGCGGGAAGCTAAAATAAAATTGATAGTAAAATGTAGTCGAAAGTTAATACTTTTTTCTATATGTATCTCCCACATGCAGTAGGTTACTGAGAGAACTTTATGTCAAGAAACTCTGTAAACCACTTTCCACAATAGATATATAGTGTCGCGTCACGTAACGTCGCGCTTTGGCCGATCGGACTGAGAAAACGAAAATAAATATAATTAGTCAAAGAGTGGAGATTCAATAAAAAAAAAATCCAGAACATATTTTTATTTAAATAAGTCTTTTAAAATATTCTGCTTAAGGTAAGGTAACATATATATAAGTACCAGCGTTGCCAGATGTCCCGATTTTGGTGGTACATCCCGACTTTTAGCCCAAAAATTATATTTCCCTATCGAGACAAGCATATTCCAGCTTTTCATAGTTTATTTCACGTACAGTTAGAAATTTCATACAAATACAAATAAGTATATTTGTAACTTACGTATTCTCAAGATTTAACCGTCTTACATTAGGTAAACCAAAACAATATTGTTTAAATGTTACTTGTAGGCCAGTCGTGGCGCAGGGGCACAAAGTGTGACTAAAACCGACTGGTTGTTGGATCCCCAATCGAGGAGATGAAATATTTACTTAAATTTATATTTCCATTTCATCGCTCTGGTGTCGAGGCAAAAAGCAGCGTTGAGTTAACACGCAATGCCTCCAGAATTCGGCAGAAAGTGGGGAACGGAGTGTCTTAACACTAGGTTCCCTCTGCCTACCCTGCTGTGTGCGGGATACAGCGTGAAGCTGATTTATTTAGTTTTACGTTTTTCCATTAAAAATATTTTATATTGATATCTATCACTATTGAAAGCTTTATTTAAAACTAAAATGGATAAATAATAAATTGTATCCTTATTTTTTTTTCAGATTTATTTCGTCCCGCTTCCGGCAAAAAATTACGTATTTTTACTTAAAATGTTTAAAAATCTCGCTTTTCACCGACAGAAAATCTGGCAACGCTGATAAGTACCAATAAGGGTAAACCATTTTGTGCACTTGATAAAGAAATATTAACTTGATCAAGTAATAAATAAAACACAAGAATAAAACTAAAATAGTTTAATTTATCACGTGAACATTAAACTTTAATATAAAGATACAGCTCATAATAATGATTAATTGAATTAATTGGGAACTTCTGGGAACTTAAGATCAGTGTCTTTAAGATTATTTTCATAGTATTCTTCAGCTTCCTTTCTCATTTCTGGAGTGTTAAAGTAATTCACCCAGTTACCAGATTTCCCTGTAAATAATAAAAAAATATATTGTTCAGAAATTGTTTTTTTTCCTTAGAAAAAATAAAAATAAACATCAAACTATTTATAATGTTCGTAGAAATTGAACGAAAAATTCGTGTGAATATTTGATATTTTGATTTTCGACTGTGCCAGTACTTCGATAAAATTTCGTCGCGTTCGCTTTCCAAATAAAATTTTACAAAACAGAGGAGTTTGTATCAATGGAAAATACTTCAAAAAACAATTTTAAAACGAAATGTCAAAAGGCGAGAGTACTAGAAAATACTATATTTTTTATGCAGACATTTGTACCTACTACAACTTTGTACTAGGATTGCTTTTGACGTCAATTTTCATGATCGTTGATAATTAATAATTCATTATATAGACTTGAGGCCAGTCGTGGCGCAGCGGCACGAAGTGTGACTGTAAAACCGACTGGTTGTGGGTTCGATCCCCACTCGAGGAGATGAAATATTTATTTAAATTTATTTTTCCATTTCTTCGGTCTGGTGTCGAGGTTAAGCGCGGCTTTGAGTTCTGCCACTCAACACGCAATGCCTCCAGAATTCGGCAGAAAGTGGGGAACGGAGTGTCTTAACACTAGGTTCCCTCTGCCTACCTTGCTGTGTGCGGGATACAGCGTGAAGCTGATTATATGCATAATAAATGATGTCTCGATCTCAATATGGAGAATAAATTATATTCCCGTTCTGACAGACAAACCGCGGCATTGAATTCCGCCACTCAACACGCAATAACACTAGGTCCCCCTGTCTACACGCCTGCCTCGCGTTAAGCGAAGAACAAAGTATCTTAGGTTCCCCTCTATTGTTTTAACACTGCCTACTCTACTATCAAAAACGTGAGATAGCTTTTTTTTAATACAAAATTCTAAATATTATTAACTCTATTTATCCACAACGTAGGTTTAAAGGAACCTTTACGTCAATTAGATTTAAGTTGCATTCAAACAATGTTTACCCGCTCGCGCTCGCGCTCGTCCGCTCGTCCCACATCGGGAGTTCAACTAGCTGAATATATTTGACTAGAGAATTAGTGTACCTTCGCTTTTTCAATAGTATTCGAGTTTAGGAGCTCGAATTTGAGCTAAATTTTGAAGTTTATCGTCAGTGTGGATTTTTGAAAGTATTTACATTTTAGAAAGGTAATATTTTTTTAAAAAAAGTAACGTTCACGCTGTATCCTGCACACAGCAGGGTAGGCAGTGGGAACCTAGTGTTAAGACACTTCGTTCCCCGGTTTCTGCCGAATTCTGGAGGTATTGCGTGTTGAGTGGCAGAACTCAACGCCGCAGAAATGGAAAGATAAATTTAAGTAAATATTTTATCTCCTCGTGTGGGGATCGAACCCACAACCAGTCGGTTTTACAGTCACATTTTGTGCCTTTTTATTTCTTACCTTTTCTCATAAACTTTAACTCCGAGTCCTTATCGTCAGATTTATTCATTTTCAACCCTCCAGATTTTGTCATATTTTCAAAGGTGAGGTGTTCAGCCAGTTTGTCCTTCTGATCGTCGGTGTACGTCTTGCCGAGGAACGTCGATACTTTGTCTACAACGCTGCGAAGGTTCTGGAAAATATTAAATAAGAAAAAACAGAAATAAATCCGAAATATCGTCACTTTTTGGTTTACTATTGAAAAAATATAAACTACCATTAGCATTTCTTCATAAAACAAAAATGTTAAGTTGGGATGATCACGAACGTTCCAAAACTCTTTGATGTGTGGAAATATAGGTGTGTGCATTACTGTGAACAAATGACAAATCTAGTAAGTATATAATATATCTTTTTCCTTGTGGCTTCGGCGGCGTTGTGACATGGAAATAATATGAAGTTGTGACATGTGACACATGACACAAGTGTCTAAGGCCACTCCGACTGTATGTGGAGTAGGCTACGTTCAGACGAATAACGGGAGAACGAGATGTGATATAGTCTCTTAAGTTCCTCGGGAGATGGACAATTCAACACAACGTGGATTTTCCAATTCGAACTGGTAGTTCCTGATATTAGCGTGCTCAACCAAACTCCTTAGATTTACAACATTAGTAGAGACATATAAACAAAATACAGTAAAATATATTTATTAAGAAAACGTATAAAAAATTGATAAATAACAAGCGTATAAGAATTTCGACGTAGATCGATGAGAATGTATGGCTTAGTTGGTCAGAGCGCTTGCACAGTTTCCAAGGAGGCGCAGGTTCAAATCCCGTTACGATCAATTTTTTATTCGTATTCTTAATAAGTATTTTTCTTTCCTTAGTGTGGAATAACACTTTAAAAAATGTAAAAAAAATACAATAGATTCTAAAAGAATCATATTTAATGTCACAAATGAAAACAATTCGTATTTCAACGTTCGAAACCGTCCAAAGATTACTAATGCGGCGTGGGTTCGAGTCCCGCTACATTCAAAACTTTTAAACGTTTTTAAATATTCAACAAATACATTTTTAAAGATGTTTATATAAATCAAATTATTTATAAGATTAGATGAGAAGAGGCATTCTGAACTGTCATCAACTTCTTTAAATTGGCGAATAGTAAGGACATGGAACTATATTAGAATTAGAAATATCTGAGGGCTTTAGCTGAAAAGTCAAAAGGCGTGTTAAGCCTAAATATAAAAAAGGTAGTATTAACTGTTACAACATTAACCTCAGTACTCACTTAAATCTCTCTTAAAGAGATCCCAAAATTCTTTAAGCTCCACCCCTCCGTCGAAGTATCTGAACAATTTGTGCATGAAGTGGAATGAAACGGCCACGTCGCGGGGATCTCGTGCTACGTAAAGAATCTAAAAAAACGGGAATTTACTTATATATAAAATCTCTGTATCGTTGAGACCATCCTGGTCCGGCAGAAGGGTAGAAGCAAGACGCTTGTGGGTTCTATTCTCACTCGGGGAATGACTGTTTTGTTTTTCCTCGTTCTGGTAATTTGTGTTATCGTGACAAAGTGCGGCTTTGAGTACTATTAAGTGTGAAACCAAAGAAATTATATTGAACCTTCTATTATTCTAACAATAGCTGTAGCTCAGGCCAGTTGTGGCGCAGCGGCACAAAGTGTGACTTTAACCACGAGTGGTTGTGGGTTCGAGCCCTACTTGGGGAAATGAAATATTTATTTAAATTTATATTTCCATTTCTTCGCTCTGGTGTCGAGTCAAAGCGCGGCGTTGAGTTCTGCCACTCAACACACAATGAATCCAATCAAATCCAGAAGTCGTCAGAAAGTGGGGAACGGAGTGTCTTAACACTAGGTTCCCTCTGCCTACCGTCCTGTGTGCGGGATACGACGTGAAGTAGATTTTTTTTAAATTTATATTTCTATTTATTCGCTCTGGTGTTGAGGCAAAGCGCGGCGTTGAATTCAGCCACTCAGTATTTTAATATAAATTTAAATAAATATTTCATTTCCTCGAATGGAGATCGAACCCACAACCAGCCCATTTTACAGTCACACTTTGTACTATTGCGTCACGACTGCTATTAAATTGTATGAAAAGTATAGTATTCACCTTTGCAGTGTCCAAAAGTTTCGGCGGTAAGAGAGATAATGGTAAGTGAGTTTTGATGAAACGCGGAGAAGGCAACGTGTGGACGGTCCTGAAGTCGTCGAAGGTGGCTCGGTGGTGAGGTCTACCTGGTGGTGGTGGCGGTGGTGGTTCATGTTTCTTAGTTTCTGCTGCCATCGTTGGATATCTGAAACAACGTATAAATAATCGACGCCATCTTGATTCAAGTGGAATGTGTCTAGGTGAAAGAAGAGGTGAAAAGCGGGATTCTTTAACATTTTAAGTGAAAATGCGGGATTCTTTCCAATGTGGAATGTGGGTAAAACTTATTATTTATCCATTTATTTGAGTTTCAAGTGAAGCTTTCAATGGTGATAGATATCAATATAAAATGTATTTTAATGAAAAAACGTGACTACATTTAAACAATATTGTTTTGGTTTACCTCATGTAAGACGGTTGAATCTTCAAATACGTATGAGGATGAATACGTAAGTTACAAATACACTTATTTGTATTTCTATGAAATTATTAGTAACTTATTGAAATTTAAAATAATAAAAAAGGGTTTCTAACTGTACATGGAATAAACTATGAAAAGCTGGAATATGGTTGCCCTGATCGGGACATTTAGTTTTTGGGCTAAAAATCTAGATTCCCAGTCCCACCAAAATTGGGACATTTGGCAACGCTGATCTGTATATTTGGTGGTTGAGTTCAATCGCATTCAGGTAACGTTTGTACTTAAAATATTTTGTTTTTGTCAAACTGGGTAGATAAATGCCGCGTTTCGTGACCTTGGATGCTTTAAAATCTTTTTAGCTTCACTCTATTTCCCGCAAATAGCAGTGTAAGCCTGTTATAAAATATTGTGAAGACATTCTGTTCTTCACTTTCCGCTTGATCTCGAGACATTATATATTAAGAGGCGGTACTCAACGCTGCACTGTGTTTTACTAAAACGGAAATAACACTAAATAGAAATAATCTAAATATTTAATTTATTTTTTTTTTCGAGTGGGTATCGAACCCACGGCTATTTCTACAGTCTGTCCCACTACAACACGATGGCCACGAATCAAATACGTAATGAATATAATCTTCCTTACCCCTAATGATGCAACAGACACAGACAAAACACATCGATATCTCAAAAATAATAAATGTATGTATGTACGAGAATTTTAAACTAGTAACCATGACTTACTCAATATAGGCGTATCTTTTAGTCAGTGGCGTGGCAGAGGCTGCGCTATAGTCTAGGTCATTCGCAACCAGCCACACTAGCTCTTGGAGCCAAGTAGTGCCTGGAAAAGAAAGCCGTCGTCTTGTTAATGTTACAACAACTTTTTTTTTTAAGTCGGTTGAAAATGTATTCTCATTTTCATTCTCTTTTTTGAAGTTGGTTGATAAGAAACGCAACGTCTCATCTCTTAACAATCTCACTTCTAACGAAAAGTAAAACGTGGTTCACTAATTTTAACAATGTTTTTACAAAAAATAAACAAATTTGTTCAATTTCAGCCGGTTCTAATAATAAGAACCTAACCAAACTTTCACAAAACTATCCATGAAGTGTATCCTTTCCAACAAAAAAGAATCATTAGAATCAGTTGGCGTGATATTGAGTTATTCGTCCATTTATCGCGCACATACCTAATGCAAATTTAAGACTCACAAGTTTTAAATTTGGATTTTCTCACAGATACCATTGTCAGAAATGTACCAAATTAGAAACCACGCGGGAAACACTAGCTTTTAAATAAAAAAAGAATTATCAAAAATGGATTCACCAACTCAAAAGTTCTAAGGTAACAAACATAATAAAAAAAAATACAGTCGAATTGATAACTTCCTTTTCTTACTCAAGTCGGTTAAAAAAAAAAACACCATTATTATGAATAAAAAACCGTCGTTGGAATTCGAATCCACGACAACAATTTATTTATTCTTTTCTCGTTTTTTAGATTCACTCTTTATCCATAACGGGTTCTCCCATTGAGAACGGTGCACCAAACGTTACCGCCAAGAACTTATTTAAATATTTTTCATTGTAAACTAATATTATTATTATTATAAAATAAGAAAAAAAAATACCTGATCTAGAAAAGGCAATCACCCATACATCGTCCGGTCTAACTTCCAAATTGTAGATATCAGCTGCGTGGTCTCCGTACCCTGCCATGGAGATGTAGCCGTGCGGGTCCACGCGGATGAACGGACGTGTGTAATCTGTAATATTTATAGAAAATATAATTTAAATTGTAAAATATATTATAAACATTGTTAAATAACATTTTTAACATTAATAATTGAGGCCAGTCGTGGCGTAGGGGCACAAAGTGTGATTGTAAAACCGACTGGTTGTGGGTTCGATCCTCACTCGAGGAGATGAAATATTTACTTGAATTTATATTTCCATTTCTTCGCTCTGGTGTCGAGGACAAGCGCGGCGTTGAGATCTGCCACTCAACACGCACTACTTCCAGAATTCGGCAGAAAGTGGGGAACAGACTGTCTTAACACTAGGTTCCCTTTGCCTAACCTGATGTGTGCGGGATACAGCGTGAAGCTGATAAAAAAAAAACATTAATAATTGTTAGTAGGGGCTAGTCATGGTGCAGGGGCACAAGTGTGTAACTAGGTTGTGGGTTCGATGCCCACTCGAGGAAATGAAATAATTAAAATGTTCATTTTCTCGCTCTCTAGTAAAGAGACAAAGCGTGGCGTTGAGTTCCGTCACTCAACATAAAATGCTACGTCAAAGTTTTCCCTACAGAGATGAGTAACAAAATAAACAGTTAGGTTCTAAGAACCTGGTAAAAATATTTTTTATCATTATATGCACATATCAATATCAATATATTATAACCCAAAAAAAAAACAATATTTTATAGATTTTTGTTTTATTTTTATTTTATTTGGACAAACCGACAATCAGACAAAATTTAATAACATTTTATATTTAAATGTTTAATCATACATAAATAAGCAGAACTGACTTTTACGATCAAGAAAAATAAACACTACACAAACAAAGTATCCAGTTTAATCATAAAGAAAGAGGTGTTTAAACTAAAATTTCGAGTAAATTTATTCATGAATATCATGAAATCTACATGACAGCGCCGTTTACAACAATCTTGTATTCCAAACTAATCTTGAAGTGATAACGCGATATAATATTAGTAATAGTAATTTCGCGTGCACCGACGCGAACCAAAATTGGATATTTCAAAGAATATTGGGTTGTGAAATTGCGTTAAAATCGAGATTGGCTTGATACAAAATGTACTTATATTTAAATAGAATGAAAATACGTGCTTTTTTAAGTTCCCTCTGTTTCCCGCGTGAACCGGTTCGGTGGAGGGAAACTAGTGTTAAGACACTCCTTCGCCCACTTTCAAATTGTATCATAAGTGACAGAGAAATCTAAGGGCAGGCATAAATAAATATATATAATAGTTAACGAATATAGAACCTCCTCCTTGTCGAAAAAAGAAGTTGTTTCAAGTTAAAAATTTCCCAATATAAAATAGTAAAAAATATACAAAAATCATCTAAAATATCTTTGTAAAGCACACTATAATTTGGGAACGTACTGCTAAGATACCATGTTCCCATTGAGACACTTCTGTTCCTCACGTTACGCCAAATTCTGAAGGTATTGTAGGCTCAACGCTGCACTTTTTCTCGTTCCCATAGCGAGAATATGAAAATATTTATTATTTAATTTCCTTATGTGAATAGAATTAAATCCACAACTTGTCGTGCCTACAGTCGCACGCTTGTGCCCCCTTTTCGAAAACGGAATTTGCTTTAAAATTTCTCAATACAAAATAGCAAAAAACATCCAAAAATAAACTATACCTTTGTAATATTTTTTTACTATTTTATCCTCTTCCTTAGTTACATTTTTAAATTCATATGGAAAGGGTATTTTCGTCGCCATGTTTCTGCAAATTAAAAATAGAACATTAGATTATTGTAAAAATATTAGTGGCAGTGAAGACTGTGTGTCAAAACACTCCATTCTCCGTTTCCGTCGGACGTTCAGATATATCTATTTTTTATTTATTTATTTTAAAACATATTAGCAAAATTATACAAGAAACAATTTGTACGATAATAACCGCATTAGTGAACACTGTGTCGCGGCTATTAACGTCCACCTCACAAGCGTTGCTTAATATCAAAAAATTAATTACTAACTATTTGAAATATACATATGAAACAAAGCAAAATTTACAATAAAATAGAAAATAATAATAATAATAATTATAAAGTAACGTAAAATAAAAATATACGTAGGTGTTTGTGTGTGTGTGTGTGTGTGAGTGTGTGTGTGTGTGTGTGCGGGTGCTTATCTCTATATATAATAAGACAGTAAAAATATTTTGTCTGTACATTTAGTAATTTTGGCTGAAATGGATAGAGGGACACTTAAAAAGAATAATAGAAAGCAAAAAGATTTTTTTTGAATTTCTTGTCTGTCTGTCTGTCTGTCGATATGTATGTCCACATTTTTCTCTGAAAGTACTGAACCGATTTACTTAAAAGTTTCACCAATTGCTTTGTTTTAACTCAACTTAAGTACTAAAGTTTGGTTCATCAAAATCGGTTCATTAAAAAAAAAGTTATCGTCATTTGAATGAACTCAAGGCATTAGTTTGCCTGCGAATGTTATATAGCAATCGCGCTGGTAAGATTCCTGGCTAAAGAATGACATTCGAAACGTCTTGGTTATATGACTGTTGATAAAAATATATATTTTTGAAGCACTATTATACAATATTTTATACAATAAAGTAAACAAAATTGAATTGTTAGTGGAGATTACCTTCATAAATCATAACAGTTAAGTTTAAATCGTAATTAATTCAACACAGAGATAAAGAACGATTTGATCTTCAAAGAGATATCAAGCAAATACATAGATTTTTTGGTTCGTTCGTTCGTTTGAAATAAATCTATATAAAAATGCCTAAAAACATCCTTTCTACGTGTACTCTGTAATAACTACATATTTACCAATTGTACATTTAGCTAATAATATGTGTAACTAATTTAAAAACTGTACAGGAGTTAATATGCAAACATTACAGTTATTTTACAAAGAATATTATGAATCCTTACCCAAATCAATAATTTAACATTTAAGGCTGTTTCTGAAGCAGTACATTAAATTATTAAGTGACATCAGCACATTTAACAGAGCTTTAAAAAACATAACATAGGTAAAAAGAACGTAATGTTACAAAAATATATACATATAATAAATAATTAGCTTTATGTATATTTTATGAATATCAAATATCAACATTGGTCATATTTTTTAGTTCGAAACAATCAAAAATTCTTACAGAAGTTACGATAACGTCGTAAAAAAATCATAATAGAATATTACAGATTAAAGTAACAAAAATATCATATTGAAGTCATTAGAGTTGTCAATCAATTCTGCTTATTAAATCAATAATCATGTATTTTAAGCGGGCGAAGCCGTGGGCGGGCCGCTAGTGTATGCATAAAATAATTATACATAACAAATAGTACATAAAGACAATGAGCGTAAATTTTATAAGCAAAAAGAATAATTAAATCTAGTTTGAATACAAAAAAGATAACACGAATAGACATTAAAACGGCTAGTCATTTCATGCCTCTTAAGACCGACAGATCTTTTATAACAGAACTTTTATAATTTTGAAACTTTCTCCTTCCTTCTTCCTTAAGAGTATTTTCCCATTTGATATCCAACAGTGGGAGTATTCATTTGACTTGGCGAAATCCCGGGAAAAATAAAATAGTCTCTTAAACTTTCAGATATGTATATTGGTTTCGATGGGAAAAAGAACACAGAAAACAATAGATTGACCACCGAGAAACTGGGATTTAATGGAAATCCTAGTTTCTCGGTGGTCAATCTATTGTTTTCTCTGTTCTTTTTTCTATACATACGAATGATTCTTTCCTTCATCATGACTCCTGTAAAATCTACAACAACGGTCCGAGCTGCTGCCTCACGAGAATTGATGCGAAATACGTCTTTTATTTCGTGAGGTTGTATTGGAACATTGAGGTGTTTCCCGATCGACGTGACAGTGCTTAGTAGGTTATCCTTGGTTTCTGCGTGACCTGGCGGAATATTTTTTATTTCAACACAAGTTGCTCTGGAGAGTCTTTCGTAGTTTTCGATTTTACTTTGTAAAAGTTGTATTTGTTGTTGGTCTTTTTGACGTTCTAATTCAAGTTTTTCAATTTGGCAAACTATCGGTCATATTTTTGTGACAAGAGCTCGACTGATGACTGAATTTCATTGTTTTGTCTTTTTATTTCACTTACGGCTACAGAGAGCTCTTCAAGTTTGAGATTTTGTTCTAAAAATATCCAAAATATCCTTTATCTGTGTCATAAAAGAGGCCAATTTTTCTCCGATATCATCTGAAGGAGAGCGTCTTCGCTTAGGACCACAAGTAACATTCAGCGTACCAACTTCGGCGACTACACATTTACTGTTTTTGTTTAAACTTGGCTCCGACAGACTATAACAATAATAATATAAAAAAAAATACTAAAATAAAACATGTGACGACGAGGTATGATTTGAACTCTTCTGATACAGTTTGAAAATCTATTCCGTATATCCGTCGTCCGTCGCTCTGTCAATAGTAAAAGTCTTATTTGTAGTATAAGTCCATTGTGGTTGAGTATTTGTTATGAGCTTAATGAGTCCAAAGTTCAGTCCTTTGTCTTGTCACTGATACACTTGCACTAAGTTAAACTGCCTTTTACAAACTAATTCCCTCTTAAAACACTGTATTTCTTCCAGTTTTTGATATTCACTAATTAACAGCTATTTATAACGAATATGGAGAGCTTTTAGACATTAAATAATTACTTAATAAGGACTGTAAATATTATAAAACTACTTATTTAGAAAACGTATAAAAATTTGAACGTTGCGGGACTCGAACCCGCGCCTCCTGGAAACCGACCAGGGCGGGAGGCGCGGGTTCGAGTCCCGCTACGTTCAAATTTTTATACGTTTTCTAAATAAGTATTTTTCTTTCCTAAGTGTGGAATAACACTTTAAAAATGTTTAAAAAATATTATAAAACTAATTAAATATGAGGAGCAACTTTTAACGCGTGTAATCATTTAAACGCGCGAAGGGGGGCTAAATATCATGGTGAATTACGGAATTTATTCTGCGTTTTATCTTCCTACAGAGTAAAAATAAAAAAAACTTCGAACCGATATAACAACACTTTTTTCGGTAACATAAGATTATCATAACCGCCTTGACGTTGTCCCGGGCGGGCATACAAGAGAAAATATTTAAGAGTACAGGAAGTGCGCAAGAAAGTAATGTATTAGTCAGTCGACCATTTAATTAAGGTTCCTTCTGAGCGTCGTACAACATTCTCGCAAGTGAAATCAAACCTACAACCGCCCTACCGAGCCACGATGACCTCGTAACCTTTACATATAATAAAAATGTAAATGACCACTGTATATATATGGAAGATATGTGAGAAAATCTAGTATTGGAATGCGGCCTGTATGCTCAATATATAATATTATAATTAAACCCAAAACAATAAAGCCAGTCGTGGGCACAAAATGTGCCTCTAAATCGACTGGTTGTGGGTTCGATCCCCACTCGAGGAGATGAAATATTTATTTACATTTATATTTTCATTTCTTCGCTCTGGTCGACAGGCATAGCACGGCGTTGAGTTCCGCCACTCTACACGCAATGCCTCCAGAATTTGGCAGAAAGTGGGAAACGGAGTGTCTTAACACTAGGTTCCCTCTGCCTACCCTGCTGTGTGCGGGATACAGCGTGAAGCTGAAAAAAAAACAATGATTTAATTTTTTTTCTCTTGTCTGTTAGTCTGTGTCTGTCTGTGAAGCAAACTTCCCTAAATATTAGGTGCTTGTTATATTTACATCAATTAAAAAAAAAGTTATATCAATTTAAACTATTATATTTTTTTCAACAACTATAAAATTCAACAATTGAATTGGCTGAAACTTTAGTTTCTAATTTGTGGATATTATCTTTAAAATGGTAATGTTTAGTACACTAAAGTGATTTAGATTAGTAAACAACTAATCACTTGGCGCGGCGGCTTAAGTCGAGCCACTCAACACGCAATGCCTCTAGAATTCGGCGGAAACTGGAACAACGGAAGTGTCTTTATGGGAACGGTGTGTGAAAAAATAATTATAATTGTGTAGTTCAAGCGGGCGAAGCCGCAAGCGGGTTACTAATGACACATACAATTTGAAATTTAAACATGAATGCTGTTAATACGATATCTTATTTACTTAATGACATCATAAAAAAGCGTGGATTACGTATATTTTGTTAAAAAATGAGCTTTTAAGTCCCCTGAGGACAGAGATTCACTGTTAACATTAATTTGGCAGGTGTACGTACACCCGACGGCTCTGACGAGCTTTCATAGGGATTTTCGACTTAAACCGGCTTAAAATTAGTGATTTAATGATAATATAGTAGTACTATTTAGTGTCTTGAGACTAATTTTTGATATTTTTTAGGGTTCCGTACCTTTTAAGGAAAAAAGGATCTCTTATAAATAATTTTGTTGTCCGCATGTCTGTCTGTCTGTCTGTCAGAGCCTTTATCTCAGGAACGCTTGAAGATATCGAGCTGAAATTTAAACTATATAGATCCTAGATCAACGACCGTATGATTTCCTGGGAAAAGACGTATTTCTACATTTTTTTTGTAACCTCAGTGGATTAAAAAGTACCTGAGGAGTAGGTTATCTTGGTTACTTAAATTGTGACGTATGTAACTCAGATCTATCGATAAAAATGGCCGTTTTCAATAATATGATTTATGAATGAAAACGCTATCTCAAGATCACCCACAAGATCAATGTCAGAGTAATCCCTATTTGACAACGCGGGCAAAAGGTATAGGTAAATCTAGTATCTAATAAATTCTAGTTTTATTCTGTTTTGCCGCATATAAAAGCACAGAAAGGAGGAACCTTGTGTTAACACACTCCGTTCTCCAATTTCTGCTCATGAAATATTACTGGAGCGAGCAAACGAAAATAAATAATTACCACAAGTGGGAATCGAACCGATAACCGCCCCGATTAATAATAAAGCGACGGTAGAATAATACAATTTCAAGAATAATTCAACGGTTTACTTATAGACAAACGATCTTCGTTTATTGAAATGAAATTGATCTATTGTTTCAAAGTAAAATGTCTCACAAAGGCAGCCTTTGAGGAGTCAATTTTCGCCCAAATTAAGTAATTGTTGACGGTATCCACCCCGTCGTTTAATAAAGAGGTTACACTTCAAATCAATTCACTTATACAGGTTTTAATTATAATAAAAGTTTAATATTATAATGTTTTTAAAAGTTATTTTTAGTTATTTTTAAATTTTAAAATGATGTTAAATTAATGTAGTTTTAGAAGTAGTTTTCTTTGAACGAAATAGTTTTAGGTTCATATTTCAGAGAATTTACTTTACAGCTTTATGCTCTTTCCTGTCATAATAGGAAAGGCAGTGGTACCTGGCGTTAAAATACTCCAGTCCCCTCTTTTAACGACGCGCGGTGGCAGAATTTAACGCCGCGCTTCTATCAAAGCGAGTAAATGAAAACAATTCATACCCCCAAATAAGAATTGAACTCACACTTTTACAATCATACGTTGACTTCCCACTCAGAAACGCTGGAAAATATTTTATAATTATAGTTTTCCTTATATATTTGTACCACTCAATTAAAATCACATCTCTGAATAGGCTAACCGTAGAACTTGTTTAATTAAAAGAGATGAAATAAAATAACTCGATCATACTTTTCTAGCGAGATTTATAATATTTGAAATGAATTTAATTAAAAAAAAAATTATATAATATATTATTAAAGTATCTATAATTAATAAAAGAAAAGAGGCTCTCATGGCACAGTGGCGCAGCGACGCGACGGTTGTGTCTCGATTCCACTCAGCGGAATTAATTATTGCGCGGCGTTGAGTTCCGCACACAATATGCATTATCTCGAAAAAAAATGTCTAAAATAGCATTATTACATCAAAAACAACCCACAACCGAGTGTATATTGCTCTCAACAAATACGATTCCAGTCACGAACTAGGTCTATTGAAATGTAATATTCCGGCTGCAGGAGTATTTTTGTGTCCAATTATTATATTTTGGAGTGAGGCCAAGAACATTTGAACCATATCGCTTTACAGGGGCACTATCTCGTGCTATTTTAATATTAAAAGTGGCTTCAATTAAGCTTACAGGGATTACAGTTTAAATTATTGCAGTTTTTGGATTTAATTTTAGATGTTCTCTCAGAAGGTAAAAGGTTAATTTGTCATAGTGAATCGTAGATTAAGTTTAAATTAGGTAGTTTTAGTGCTTTTTTTTTAGTTTCATGCTGTAGAGGGCATATGGTAGGTTAGGCCCCCAAATTTTCGAGATATTGTGTTTTGAGTGGCGGAACTCAACGCCGCGGATTATTTTGTTACCGCATCGGGAAAAATGGAAATAACTCATTCCCTCGACTTTAGATCATAATTGTTGCCTTTACAGTAAGTAAGAAGCTGTTCCACATTGCCGACGTCTTCTTGAAGTCTTAACTTTACCATATGAGATAAATTACAAAATTTAACCTTTATTAGCTAGTTTATATTGAAATAGTATATTTAGCTTCACTCTGTATTCCGCATATAGCATAGTAGGCAGAGGGAACAGAGGGGAACCTAGTGTTAAAGTACTTCCCCACTTTTCGTCAAATACGCTTTGAGGACATCATAGAAATAGTTGTAAACATTAATTTGATCTTGCGGTGTAATGGTAAAGACAGGAGATAGTTGCTCAATTTCAATGATAAAGAGGCCATCGATCCGTGAATGATCAAAGTGAGGAAAGCAACAAAGGTGAGATTTCTTTGAAGTGTCATCAGGCTTAATGAGCACGACGGTAGAACTTTCCGTGGAAGTTTTAAAGGAATATAGCCTTTTTGATATTTGACACCTTGTCGAGTTCTATGGAAACGGAAGTTATAGTGTCTTTTGATGTTTAGTTTCTTGAAACAAGATTAAATATTAATAAAAAAAAAACAAACCTTTTTAGATTTTTTTTTTGGTGTATTGTAAAGAATAACCACCTCTACATCAAGTAACCACAAGAATTTATCTTTATACATACATACATAGGTAAAAGAATATAAGATAAAATAGAATATTTTTTTTAAATAACAACTTCCGTATGCACTTTGAAATGGTCGAGTTAATCAATAATTGTCCACTTCAAAGATAATTAAAATATACTTAAAAAATAAGGTCACTAATGATTATAGCTTCTATTTTGGATAAGATAAGAGTGTTTGTTTTGATATTAAAAAGGGAGGGGTAGGGGTGGGGGGTCTTTGTCAGGAGAGAGACTTTTACTAACTAAGCAACTACTAAGAATTAAATACCACAAAAAAATTTGCAGTATAAAAACACATAACATACCTAGAAAATATCCTCTGGATATATGCGAATAAGGGTAAGCAGGTGCGACCAAGTGTTAAGACACTCCGTTCCCCCCACCTACCCTTATTGGCATAAATGATAATTTCACGTGATAACGTCATAAGAAAAAATTGATGAAAAATTGCATACTTTTTTGAATTGAATTGAATTATTATTTATCACTGAATTATCATACAAAGAATTTTATATAAAATATAATGATTGATTTTGTTTTTTCCATAAATAATATTTAATCACTCTCGTTAATTTAAATTGGCGCGGTGGCACAAGTTTGTGACTATAAGTGACAGGTTTCCATTAGAGGAACGGAAATATTTAACATTCTCATTTCTTCGCTTTGGTATCGAGTCACAAAACTCCAGCATCCGGCGAAAAGTGGAAAACGGAATTGTCTTAATGGGAATGGAGTGTCTTAACACTAGGTTCCCAGGTTCCAATTTTTTTCCTATAATTAACAGATTATTAAGAAGTAACAAAATGCTATTTAATTACAAGTAATAATGAATGGATAAAGCGTCATAACCCGAACGCTTAGGCCCATCGTGACTCTCTTAATAAAAAAATATAAAAAAATATGTTTTTTATATGTTCACGCTGTATTCCGCATATAGTGAGGTAGATGGAGGGAACCTAGTCTTAAGACTTTTCGACATACAGCGAGCCTCAACGCCGCGTTTTGCTACCAGAGCAAGTAAAGAGAGTTCCCAAGAGAGAATGGAATCCACAACCCTCACGTTTATATTCTGACGGCCTCAAAAATATAATAAAAGTATATAATTACCTTAAAAATTAAAAACAAAATCACAAAAACAACAAGAATATATAAACTTAAAAATCGTATATACAAGTGAACTGTTCAAAAGATACCTTGTAATGAAGAAACTGGTTGTCCCCAGCTAGTTTTATTGTCCTTGCTATCTCTATGTATAAAAAAATGCGAATGTCCGATTTGTATTAGCTTTACGCTGTTAACTACACTTAGCAGGGTAGTCCGAGGGAACCTGGGAACCTTTTTAAATTTGTCATTTCAGTATAGCAATGAAAAGTTTAATCAATTTTGATATTACTCGTTTAATAAATCAAATCAAAATTCATATAATAAATTTCAATGAAGATTATACTTATTTAAGAAAGGAAACAAGGTAGAATACAATGTAAACTACCTTACTTTGCCTTCTTTTATTTTTTTTAGCTTTCCTTAAACGAAGTAATAATGATAATGATTCACACACGAGACTGCGACTGGCTGTAAACGCGACAGTTGTGGGTTTGATTCCCACTACGGTAAATTAAATATTACTTTTTTAACAAATGTATTTTTCTTTCCTTGGTGTGGACTAACACTTTAAAAAAAAATAAAAAAAAATCAGTTTCACGCTATATCTCGCATACAGCAGAGTAGGCAGAGGGAACCTAGTGTTAAGACACTTCGGTCCCCACTTTCTGCCAAATTCTGGAGGCATTGCGTGTTGAGTGGCAGAACTCAACGTCGCGCTTAACCTTAACACTAGAGCGAAGAAATGGAAATATAAATTTAAGTAAATATTTCATCTCCTCGAGTGGGGATTGAACCCACAACCAGTCGGTTTAACAGTCACTCTTCGTGCCGCTGCGCCACGACTGTCCTCACTTTCATTTCATTCTTTCACTTTAAAAAATGTAAAAAAAAAAATATTTTCATTTCGTTGCCGGTTGATGGTATTCCGTTCTTATTTGGAGTTGTTATATTATGTTTGTTCAAATACGACATTAACTTTTTTTTAATAAAACAAACAAAACAAGGGAACCTCACTAGTATTGCATGTTGAGTTAAACTAAATTATGGACGTTTAAATTATAGCTTGTTATCCTAAATAAACTATTTGCACGCGATTTATTAAAGACAATTAAGGTTGAATAATGAACTGAGGAATATAGGAAATATATCTCGAAGATACCAGGGCAGGCAGGGGGAAACTAGTGTTAAGACTTTGCGCCCAATTTCGAGACATGTTGAGTGGCGGAATTTAACACCTCCTAGCCAGCGCGAAGTATAACAAATTATTAATTGCTCCGCGTACAAATCGAACCCGCAATCATCGAGTTTACAGTCAGCCACACCAAACCAGTACCTAACTGTAAGCTTAATAGATTTAAAATGTAGCATATTTAAAGGTGTTTCCAGATTACATAAAAAATACTGTTGTTATAAAATATCAACTCGTATATGTAGATACGTCTATAGATCATTTAATAGTAGAAAGAAACTGCTGAAGAAACAGACAGTGAATCTATGTATGACTGAACAAGTGTTGATTGCTGGTTAGATTTTAAAGAAAACGGAGTGTCTTGACACTAAGTCCACTCTGCCTACCTTAATAAAGAATTAAACAGTAGGTTCTTACTAAGACGTTAAATTGACGACATTATTGTGTATATTTGAATTTACTATTTAATAATTACAACAATTATTTCCATTTCATTCAATAATAATCATAGAAATGCAAATTTAACTTCTTAAGTAATTCGTTACCTAAATGTATAAATATTTTTTTGTTAGTAATAATTAAAAATATAGTTTGTTATTTTACGCTACGGACTTTCATTGTCCATGTCTTTTTTGTTACTGGCATAGTCCTAATTAGCTCATTGGTTTGGGTGGACTAAAGTTTAGTCTCTTAGTAAATAGACTGTAGGTTCATAGGAGCTAGGAGCAGCGTTGCCAGAATCTACCTCGTGGAAAAGCGGGATTTTTAAAGCGATTTAAGTAAAAAAAAAGGGATTTTTTCGCCAAAAAGGTTACAAGAAAAACATCACTATTCTTATATCAATACTCTTTCGTCTATTCTGTACCTCAGTCAGTAAAGTCTTCAGAGTCTTTGAAATTGTTACTAACTTAACTTAAAAAACTAAAGAAATTAAAAACGATTTCTCAGAGTATGTGAATAATCCACGAAACTCCCGCTCGGGGCATCTAAGTTTGGAGTATCAAATCGGGACATTCCGTCAAAATCAGGCCGTCTGGCAACGCTGGTATCAATATCAAAAAAAGTTATTTTCGTTCTCTACCGCATTTATCATGGGGAGTGTTCTGGAGAACTGTTTGACCTGTTACCTACCGAACTTTCTAACCGCACAGTATTGATTTGATATACAGTATTGCAGGCATTCTACTACTGTGCCGTTTCGTAGGGACGTCCTGCCACAAAATCTGCGGCAGTATTTCCAGGTTGTTATGACATGGGTACCTTCAAAAAGCGCGTCTATCTCGATCCAAAACGCACATGTAGCTCCTCTGGTGTTGCACGGGGTCGTGGGTGAACGCTCATTTGCCTTGTCTTTTCCATACAAAAAATGCAATGATAAAAGTGTTTTTGTTAATATTTATATACACTAAAAGTAAATAAATTTCCTATTTTTCAGACATACAAGCTTAAATTATATTACAATCAAATAACAAAATGTATTATTATTTAATATACCTATTTAAATAGTCACCGTAAGCTATTGTTTTATAATATTACATTATGCAAATTGTAAATCAGGAATAACCTGTTTAATATAATATAGTATTCTATTGAAATTGAATCGCTAATTGCTATGTGAATTGATCAATGGATGTGTTAATATATAATAATCTATGAACACCTGTATGTAAAGTGTAGGTAAGGTACTAAATTATACAAAGAATATTAGATTGAGGCCAGTCGTGGCGCAGCGGCACAAAGTGCGACTGTAAAACCGACTGATTGTGGGTTCAATCCCCACTCGGGGAGATGAAATATTTACTTAAATTTATATTTNCAAAGAATATTAGATTGAGGTCAGTCGTGGCGCAGCGGCACAAAGTGCGACTGTAAAACCGACTGATTGTGGGTTCGATCCCCACTCGAGGAGACGAAATATTTACTTAAATTTATATTTCCATTTCTTCGCTTTGCTGTCGAGGCAAAGCGCGGCGTTGAGTTCTGCCACTCAACACGTGCCTCCAGAATTCGGGAGAAAGTGGGGAACGGAGTGTGTTAACACTAGGTTCCCTCTGCCTACCCTGCTGTGTGCGGGATGCAGCGTGAAGCTAATTTTTTTAATATTAGGTTTTGATTAGTAATACGATAAGGAAATATATAATATATAGCTAATATTTTTTTTATTATTTGAGGCCAGTAAAAGCATTACTGTAAACGCAAATGCGACAGGTTCTAAGTTTGATTTCGACTCGAGGAAATTAAATAATTAATATCTTCATTTCCTTGCTCTGGTCACGAGGCGCGGCGTTGAGTTTCACCGCAATGCCTTCAGAAATCGGCGGAAAGTGGAGAATGGAAGCAAAATATACAATTCCTTGCAAAATATCAGCTGATTGTAGATATTTGCGAAAGAGCGGGTATTTTTTTACTTCATATTGCAATCCTTGCTGTGTGGTTACCACTGCCATTCCATTTTTCAGTCTGCCAGTCAATATGCACTATTTTGTGTACCGTTGTTTTTGTTTCGGTTCGGTTACTTTTTCGATGGCATATTAATGCATTTGGCTCATTTTTTCTCTTGTTTCTGTGGAGGTTTTGATCACAGATTTATTAAAGGTAGTTTTGATTCAAGATTATTATTATTTATTTATATTCCAAAATTAAATATTTCTTTGTTTAGTAGTAAAGAACAAAAAACATTACCTATTTTCTGTACAAAATAAGTAGTAGTAAAAAAAGTAGACGTGTAAAATATACGAATATTTTATACGCCTACTTTCACAACATTTCTTAAACAGTTGATTACGGGTGATGAAAAGTGGGCGACTTACGATGCGCGAAAAAAATCATATTTGAAGTATGGACAAGCCCCACGGGCCGTGGCAAAGTGATGCTATGTGTATGGTAGGATTGGAAGGGAATCGTCGACTATGAGCTTTTACCACCGGGTAAAACCATCGATTCTAACCTCTGCTGTCGGCAACTGATGAGGTTAAAAAAGCTATCAATAGCTTTTGACAACCGGCTGGAGCTGGTGGATAGGAAGAGCGTAGTGTTCTACCATGACAACGCAAGACCGTAATCATCTATAGCCACGCAGCAAAAATTGACAGAGCTTGGCTGGGATGTGTTGATGCATCCGCCGTATAGCCCTGACCTTGCTCCATCAGATTTCTACCTGTTTCGGTCATTGCAGAACTCTTTAGGACGCATAAAGCTAACTTCAAAAGAGCACTGTGAACACTACCTGTCAGATTTTTTTTAAAAAAATCTAAAAATTTCTACAGGAATGGGATCATGGCACTATCCATAAGATGGCAACAAGTCATCGATCAAAACGGCACATACATATTATAAATAAATAAAAACTATACCTAAAAACAATATTTTCCTTTATATTTAAATTATTATAATCTTTTAATTAATTCGTTTGTGATTTTAATAAATACTTATTATATACTATATAGGTATGTATGATTTTGTTCCACATTACGAGGTGCGATAAATTAATTTAACTTAATTACACGCTTCGCTTTGATTTTACGGAACACTTGCTTCCAAATAACACACAGAAACACATATTCATATTAGGTATAAACACTACTGTAGAATATTTGCAAAACAATTGAGATTTTGTGGTTTCGATATTTCAAAAAAAATATATAAAATTTTATCGCATGTAGCGGGGTAGGCAGACGGAGCCTAGTGTTAAGACACTCCGCTCCCCACTTTCCGTCGAATTCTTGAGGCATTGCGTGTTGAGTGGCGTAACTAAACGCCGCGCTTTGCCTAGTCACCAGAACAAGGAAATGAAAATATTAAATATTTTACGTCGCTCGCTTCTACCTTTACTTATAATTGGGAACCTAATTTTACTTACAAAAATTAGAATCCCAATTAGGTCATCCAAGATCTTAACGACTGTATCGTCGGTCCACGTCAGACAAGAACAAGTGATAAATGATATAACAATGGGTCTTCATTAGTACTTCGCACATTAATTAATCTAACGTCACGGTGCCCGCAGGAATCAGGATGGGACAGATTCTTCCTATGTGATTTTCTTATGTGGTTGATATTAAATATTGAGATTTTTACAGGTTAATGAGAAAATAATTTGTGCGTGTGTCTTAACACTAGGTTTCCTCTGCCTACCCTGCTGTGTGCGGGATACAGCGTGAAACTGATTTATTTGTTTTTTTTTTTATGGGGGCCATCGTGGCGCAGGGGCACGAGGGTAGGACTGTAATGCGACGGATGTGGGTTCGATCCTTGCTCTCAAGTATTATTTATCAATATTTTCATTTCTTCGCTCTGGCACCAAGGTAAAGCCCGGCCTTGAGTTCAGCCTGTCAAAACGCAATGCCTCGAAAAATTCCGCGGCAAGTGTCTTGCACAGAGTGTCTTGCCTACCTTCCTGTATGCGGGAAACAGCGTGAAGCTGATCTTTTATTTCATTAAATGTTATTTCTTCTTTACTTCTTCTTTCTTTGAGTCTTTCATTTAATCACATTTTGCTCATTATTTTTTATGATTTAACCGCAAATGTATAGTTTAAGATTTTTTCCTGAACTAGTAGTTTTACTACTTGTCAATAGTAGCTCAGATTTCATATTTCTTGGTCAACCCGAAGTACCCTATTAATTTTGATTCCATTTATAGTGTCGATATACGCGTTTTTTGCAATATAAACGGCCATATCTTTATTTTAACTAAATGTAGAAATACGATTTTTAGATAGACAAACAGACAAATGGACGGATGGACAGACAGACAGAAAGACAACAAAGTGATCTCATAAGGGTTCCTTTTTTTCTTAAAAGGTACNATAAGTAAATTGATACGTTCTAATTTAACATTTATAAAACAAAACAGTAAACGTAGCAGTCGTAGAGCGAGCTTACTAGTTCTTCCAAAAATAAGAACCAAACTTGCTAAGAAAAATATTAATTTTGATGGAGCACAACTTTATAATAAATTACCCGCATCTGTGAAAAATGTAAGCTCAGTTAACGAATTTAAGTCTAAACTCTCAAAATATATTTTAGAGAATACCAATTTTTACAGCGAATAAACAAATTGCAAATGTTAAAAACTATGGTTAATATATTATTTCGTTAACTGGGTACTTGTAAGGCGATGTAAATTGTTACATTTATTGTATTGTTCTCATATAAGTGAAATTGTATTTCTTTTTGAGAATAAATTCTTTAAACACAACTCAACGTCGCGCTTAACCTCGACACCAGAGCGAAGAAATGGAAATATAAATTTAAGTAAATATTTCATCTCCTCGAGTGGGGATCGAACCCACAACCAGTCGGTTTTACAGTCAAACCTCGTAATGAAATTTTATCAAATGTAAGACCAACACGATCTTTTTACCACTGTCAGTTTAAAAGGTCAAAGGAATATTGAATTTTCAAATTAGTTGAACGCTTAAAATGCACATAATTAAGGGAATCAAGAGTCTGCTTCCTAGAAAACTAAGCATCTAAGAGTTTACGAGAATTTAATTAAATGTTAAATTTTCATAAAAGGAAAATAATTCCAGTCGCGGCGCAGGGGCGCGAGCGTGTAGCTGTAAACGTTATAGGTTATGGGTTCGAATCTCACTCGGAGGAATAAAGTTTTTTTTTATTAATATTTTCATTTTTTCGCTCTGGCACCAAGGCAAAAGCTCAGCGTTGAGTTCCGCCACTCAACACGCAATGTTTCCAGAATTCGGTGGAAATTGGGGATCGAAGTGTCTTAACACTCTGCTACCTCGCCACATGGGGTATACAGCGTGCATCTGACAAAAAAAAAATCATAGTATGTTCCTACCTACAGTCCAATTTAATAGTATAGTTACACATTCACGAAAATATGTTGACTATTATAACTAATTGGTTGTAGTTAGGTTCTCTACATTTTATTTTATTCGAGTAAGTTAAATACATAAATAACAACGAATCTTTCCTTAGAATATGCGGATATACATCGTTTTTTTCAAGCCAGTCGTGGCGCAGAGGTACAAGTATGCGACTGTAAGCGCCATTCATTGTGGGTTCAAATCTCATTCGAGGTAATGAAATATTTGATATTTTCATTTCCTTTCCTCGTCGTTGAGTTCCACCACTCAACACGCATTGCCTCCAGAATTCGGCAGAAAGTGGGGAATGGAAGTATTTAAATGGGAGTCACTGAAACAACATACCTACCAAGTAAAACTAATTGTAGTATGTTTAAAATGTTATAACAATATAAAGTAATACAGAGAAAGTTATTTATTTTTACTGTTTTTTATAAAACAGAAAAGTATATCAAAAACATTGAGGCCATCGTGGCGCAAGGGCACAAGAGAGTGGCTATAACGCAACGGTTGTGGTTTCGATCCACACTCAGGGGAATAGTTTATTATTTATTAATATTTTCATAACTTGATTAAAAAAAAGTGTAGCATTTTGAAAAAAATAAAGGTTAGTATATCTTAGTGCAAATTTCATGAAAGCAATCGGCAAGACTTAGAACTAATTAACTGATATCTGAACTCATCTGATTTCTGAACTGAGACCACTCAAAAGTTAAACTATAAAACAGGCTTATATAGACACTCTAACCTAAAACAGTTCTTAAATATATAGCAATAAGATGTGGTTTGTACAAGAAAACTGACTCGTTTAAGTTTGTAATTTATAATGAATCCTACTTTTCCTATATTTGTTAAGAAGTTTGTTGGTTAATTAGTTGATCTATGCAAAAATTAAATTAAAATAAATCACCTTCATGCTTATCCAAATCGTATTATATAGTACATTATTTAAAATTTGTTACCGTCTAATATCTTTTTAGTATTATATTTAATTAAATATAATATATTGACAGAGTGTCTTTATTCTCCGACATTGAATATACTGGTATCTATATCTATGCTTATAACTAGGAACCGCCACTTTGGAACCAACACCGAAATTTTTGTTTTGTCAATCTGTGCGCGTGATGTTCCACACGTTCCACAGCTTAACTCTACGTATCTATGTATGTAATTGTAATTTTTGAGTAAATAGTCAAAATGTGACCCACATTTTGACCATTGGTTTAACGGTCTAGGACCACTAGGACCACTTTTGATCAGTAAGAGACGGATCGATGTCTTTACTTGGAAGATACATAAAAAAATGTTATTGGGGATCTTTATTAAAAAGTAGAACCCAAAACAATGATTTTTAAAAATTTTGTCTGTTTGTATGTGTGTTTGTTATCGCTTATCTTAGAATTGACTTAACTGATTTAAATGCGGTTTTCACTATTGAATTCTGGCAAAGCTGCCGTTAACATGTAGGATTATTACAGTCGGTTCATAAATATAAAAGTTATACTTGTATCAATTTAAAGCACTTAATTCGACAAAATAATATTTAAAAAAAAATATTTATTTGTTTATGTTTATATTTCCATTTTTTTTATTAGATATATGATATAGCGCGATATAGGATATTAGATATAGCGCAATTATATATATATTTTTACACATTTCCTTTTACAGTAATATTTTTAATATTTACAAATATATATAAACATTAAAATAATAAATATAATTTACGAAATCTATATAACTTTAATCTCACGATTCATATACAAGCATCTAACAATAATGGCGGCAAGCATTCTACGTACATTATTAAAATTGTAATTTTACATACATCATAAAATATCTTTATGCATTTATTTTTCCTTAATAATTAAATAAAATTTATCTGTATATTAATGGCATTACATGCATTAATATTACTTTTCCTTATTTTGATAATAAGCTATTAAAACTTACCGACGAAGTATTTCAAAACAAACAATTGTAAATAGTGACAGCATTTATAATTTATCTTACCAGCCTCGAATACTTGCATTACTATTATAATATTCACTAACTTTTTAAATATAAAATATAAATTAGTTATAAATTAAAACTTCTCTAACAAAAATTTTGAACAACCATCCTTCACCAGACGCGTCCGCCATCTTCTCTCTCTTTTTTTTTCATTTTTTTCTTTGACTTTGACGTTGACAGTGAGTTATTCAGCCAACATTATATTTTGCAATATTAAAAATATTAATAATGATACTATTTCTTTTAAATTATAATACACAATAATTATTTATAATTACTAAATTATTTAACAAATAATTATAATAATAATTATATTTTATATTTGCATGTTTATCTATGGTATATTACGTACTTCAATATTATTTGTGAATGGAACGCGTAATTAAAGAATTATTTATAAGATTCTGTTTATCATAAACTATAAATTACATAATATTATAAATTATATTTATAATATTGTGTTATAAATTATATATATTTTTTAATTAATTATATTATTCACCTATACATTTATTTAGGGTATGGATCGTTACAAGCAGAACGAGGAAATGAATATAAGTCATTGTCATGTAATTCACTATAGTCTTTTTCATTATTGAGGCCGTTGTGACTTAGCGGCATAGCGTCTAATGTAAACACGATAGTTGTGGGTTCAATGGCCAATATTTACATTTTCTCGTTCTGCCAACAAGATAAAATGCCGCGTTGTACACGCAACGTCATTAAACACGCAACGTCCTAAAAATTAGGTGTAAAGTGATGAACGGAATATTTTAGTACTAAGTACCTTCTACGCTGCTATTTTGCGGGATAAAGCGTAAAGATATAAAAAAATAAACATGTTACACATCTTTTTTTATTTTAATGCATATGCCTTATAGAGAGAAATGAGTGACACGTCACTCCGTCCATCACATTTCATATAAGGCGTTAAGTCCTATAGTATATGCTAATAAATTTAACTAACTGCACTCTCCTTTCATCCGTCATCTAGATAAACACCAATCTCCATTATTATGTACAATCTCGTATATCCTTTATGTATATGTGGCTAGATTACTTGCAGGTTCGTTTGCAGTAACTCAAGAATATATTATTTGAGATACAATAAATATGAAAATTTTATTTAAATAATTGTAAATATACATATTATTCATGCAATATCTGAAGAATTCTGCAGAAAGTGCGGAACGGAAGTGTCTTAATGGAAAGAGAGTGTTTTAGAATTCTGTTTTCCTACTGTGCTATGTGCGGGATGCAGCGTGAAGCTAAAAAAAATATTATGAATATAACTATATTGTTTATCCTCCTCGAATATCTAGAGCTGTCTGCTTAATCTAATATTTAGTTTCTTCGACCACGTTTTGTATGTTAATGAAAAGGCGTTGCGAACATTAATTCATTTTTGTCCATGGCTGGGATTTTATTTATTTGGGTTAAAAAAAAACAAATAAAATATGTAACGAATAAAGAAATTTGGAAAGAACTGTGTTTTTTAAAATACCCCTTATAATATAGGTAGGGATGCTCTGTTTTTAAGCAAGTTAAGCAAGAGCAAGGAAATGGATATAAAAGTAAAAATATATTTCTGTAATGGAAATCAAACTTTTTTTTAATGTATTGGCCTTTACAGCGACACCGATTGGGTAGGAAAGAATGTACTCTATTCATGGGAAAGTGCATATGTATACTACTAGGCTGCTTGAGAAGATGTCCACGGCGGTAAGGGCATCCCGTGCGGGACGAGCCTCGGATTGTGACTGTTGATAGGGCTGAGTGACCCGAAGAAATTTTGGAAATCAAACTCACTACCGTAGTAATTATATTCAGACACTGCTCTACTTAGCCACAATGATGATGTAAAAATATACATATTATTTTCTGCATGTGGTTGTCCATAGTATATCATAAAGCGTAAGTTTTATAAGTATAATAAATATTTAATTTTGTTTTCTTTACATTTATTTATTTTACTTCCTCGCCTTGGTTTCCCCACTCGGCACGCAATGTTCCGAATATTGAGCGCAAACTGAGGAACGGAGTGTCTTAAGGTTCCCTATGCCTACCACGCTATATCGGGATACAGCGTGAACCAAAAAAAAACAAACAAAAACTAATTTTCTCTCATACCACAACAAACTATCTGTTTTAGATAAAAACTTTGAAATATGAGCTTTTAAGATACCATCCATTTTAAAAGTCCATTCTTGTCCACATGCTCGTATAACAGATGTGGGGACGTCTCACAAATGATTGAGGACAGCGTGACCGCGTCCATCGTTGTAGGGCAATGGGGAGCTTTATTTCCACAGCCTGTGAAGCTTATATAGAAGCTTATATTATAAAGGAAGCTTTCAGCAAAGAAACCTTGTTGCGGTGAATTTTCTATGTCAATTAATGTCAGGTATTTAAAATGGAGCATTAAAGTTTAAAGTATTTTTTAGTAAAATTTTTAGATAGATACTAAATTATGTTTCTACCCATAACAGGATGGGTAGAGAAAAGCTAATTTTGAGAAACTCCGGTCCTCACTTTGGTTAAAATATCCGGAACGTGAGCGGCGGAGATAAACGCCGAGGAAGAGTATTAATTAAAAGAAATATGTAATATTAATTTGAGACCAGTCGTAGTGTAGGAGCTCTAAATGTGACTGTAAACGATGAAATGAAATATTTTATAGTTTGTGAAGTATTTTAAGATTTTGCTATGGTGTCGAGCGCGGTGTTAAGTTTCGCCACTCAAAACGCAGAGCCTCCAGAACTCGGCAGAAAATGGAGAACGGAGTGTCTTAGCACTAATTTTCCTCTGTCTACGCTGCTCTGGGCGAGATTTCCAGCGTGACGTTTGAAATTGACTGACTTAAAATGAGATGATTGATATAATATACCTTTATTTTGTTGTTGTAAATAAATAATAAATTGATTAAAACGCATGCGTATATAAATAATATACAGCATAAAAATAAAAAAAAATAACCAATTAACAATAGACAAGAGGTTAGTTGTGGTGCAGGGGCACAAGCGTGTGACTGTAAACCCGATAGGTTGAAGGTTCGATTCCCATACAACTAAATGAAATTTTATTTATTCTCATCTGAGATGAGCTCCGCCAATCCGCAAACTTAATACCTCCAGCATTCGGCGGAAAGTGGGGAGTGGAGTGTCTTAACTCTAGGCTCCCTTTGCCTACCCAGCTTTATGCGTTATACATCGTGAAACGCTAAAAATACTTATGAAAATAACTTATTGAAACATATATACAGAGGTCTGTCGCAATAACAACAGGGACGACACAAGGAGTAAAGAGGCAGAGGAAACGTGAGAACACTACTTAAGACACTCCGTTTCCATTAAGACATATTCCTTTTTTACTTTCCGCCTAAATCTCGAGGCGTGCGTGTAGAGTTGCAAGGAAATGAAAATATTAAATAATTAATTCTTCGAGTGGGAATCGAACCCACAACCGTCGCGTTTCCTGTACACTCTTATGCCACTGAGCTACGACAGCCACGGAAATTACACACGCTGATTGCGTATTTTCCATTGATTGATGACTCATTACTTTCTATCAATCAAAACCACTTGAGTTTAATCGTGTATTGTTTGCACACTCATGCATCATGCTGATTCATTTCTGAACTTTAAGTGTAACTTGAATTTTAAGTGTAAAACCTTTTGTGAAAATCCCAATCAGTTATTTTGATGAAATAATTAAATCGATGTAAGAATTAAATTTATTTTACAAAAATATCTAAGTAAAAAAAATAAATTAGTTTCACGCACTATCCCGCACACAGCAAGCAAGCACTCTGCAAGGAAGGCAGAGGAAACTTAGTGAAACAAGACACTCCGTTCTCCATTTTCCGCCGAATTCTGCAAGCATTGCGCGTTGCATACACTTGTGTCCATGTGCCACGACTAGTCTGTTTGTAAAGATTTCCCATTATCAAACATTGTTATCATAAAGTTAGCAAAGTTATCAAGATGCCATCGTGGCACAGTGCAACAGCGTCTGGCTGTAAATGCAGCAGTTGTGAGTTCTATGCGTACTCGGAGACTAAATTATTAAGCGACTTTAAAAAGGAGGAGTTACTTAATTCGCTTTGTATTTATTTTAATTTCCCTACTGTTGCAAGCGAAAGCGCAGCGTAGAGTTTCTTTCAACACGTATTGTCTTTAATTTATGTAGAAAGCGAAAAATGGAGTGTATTTACACTATGTCTCCCTGCCCTGCTAAATGGTGCATAAAATGTGAAGCTGATAAAAAGCTTGAGTGGCGGAACTCAACGCCATGATTTGTTTGCCACGACACCAGAGCGAAATAATAAAAATATTTAATATTTCATTTCCTCGAGCGGGAATCGAATCAACTATCTGTCGCGTTGCACGCTTATGTCAATATTTAATATTTTCATTTTCTTCTTTAACCAAGTGGTTGTGATTCATAGAAAGTAACGTACCGCTTTACGTTGACTTCCGCCACTCAACACACAACGAACACTTTCGTTCTTTACAGGAACGGAGTGTCTCAACACTAGGTTCCCAATTTCCCTTTGCCAGCTCTGCTATGTGCGCAATGTAGTGTGAAGCTAAAAAATATATTAATTGGTCAGCTTAAAGCCTAATATTTTTTCTACAAATTAGCTTATGTACCAATTATTGACCAAAATAATTTAGGTTTTTTTAATATTGCTTCACTATTATAATATCATTAAATCTACTGATAACTTATCAGTTTACCTGAAACGTAAAAAATATTTTGCTGTAAATGTCATTGGCGCTGTTAGGAAGTAGTAACAATCATGTTACTACTAAAAATCAAAAAATAGTAACAAGGTTCTATTATTTGCTAAATTGATTTCATTCGCAGAAATACCTGTAGATGCGAAAGAAATAAATTAGATTTTTTCCTGAGCTAGTAATACTTAGTTCAGGAAAAAATCAGAAAACTAAACATTTGTGGTTAAATCCTAAAAAATAATAGGCAAATCTTGATTGGGTAAAATTTGGTATTAAAGCCGCTAGTCCAAGTGAGGTGAATCATCAGATGAATGAGTGAGGGCTCTGGCTAAGCTAAGCCTGAACTTCAGAAAAAATCGAGACCTTTAATTTTTGTACGGAACCCTCAGTAGGTGAGGGCAACTCTTACTTGTCCGGTTTTGTGTAATTTTTATTTTTTATTTTTAGTGAGGAACGGAATGTTTTCTGTTCTGTTCTCTAGATTCCTCCTGCCTACACTGCTGATTGCGGGATACAGCGTGAAGCTGATTTTAAAAAAAACTTTCTCCACTCCCCCTCTATATATACTAAAACTATGCCAAATTCCATACTCCTCCGTCCGTAGAATTTTCCTAAAAATGGATACAATATTTTTGTTCTATCTATTATTGTATAGATTCTGCGTCTTGAAAAATGCAGTTGTGGGTTCGATCCCCACTCGAGGAGATGAAATATTTATTTACATTTATATTTTCAGATATTGGTCGGTTTCCAATGAGTTCGAGCGGGTTCGAGTCCCGCTACGTTCAAATTTTTATAAATAAATTATTAAAAATATTAAAAATAAATGATTTCTAGCTATTATAATTATTATATTATCTATAAATATATTTTATAAATATCATTACGTAGTTACAATACTGGTTGTAACTCCTTATTCAGTTATCAGTTGTCATTTTTGTTGTCATATTCAGAGAGTTATCTAATTTATCACGTTTCATCATGGTTAATATAAGGAAATAAGAAAACGATATTTATTGCCTGCTACAGTATATATATCGGCGTTGAGTTCCGCCAGTCAACACGAAAAGTACCTAATGTGACTGAATGGGGAACAGAGTGTCTTCACATTTGGTTCCCTCTGCTTTCCTTGTTTTGTGCGAGATGCAGCGTGAAGCTGAAAACAGCAGAAAAGGCAGAGAGCACCTAATGTTAAGACACTCCATTCTCTGTCTATCGGCTAAATCCAAGATATTTGTATGTTGACTTTTGTTTTGATAAGCGGCGTTCAGTTCCTCCACTGAACATAGAACAAGGAAATGATGCGTCAAGCTGGCCTCAATTGTAGTTATTTATATATGTATTATTTTATAATTATTTTCTATAAAAATAAAATATTTTTATTTAAATTTCTTGCATCTCCCGCATTTAGGAGAGGGATACCTTTATAAAGCCTATTTTGAGCATTATATTTAACACCGCCAATAAAAAATTAAACTCAGACAAAACATAATATAGAAATTAATAATAAAAAAAATAATAAAATAAAATAATTCTTTATTTTAATGAGTTTATTTCGTTGTGGCGCAGGGGCACAAGCGTGCGACTGTAAACACGACAGTTCGGTTCGATTTCCACTCGAAGAAATAAAATATTTAATATTTTCATTTTCTTCGTACTGGTATTTATATTTTAACATAGCCGGATTTGAACTCGCGCCTCTCAGACAGTTTTCTAGAGGCGCGGTTTCATATCTCCTTATATTCAAATTTCAATAAGTTAGCTAAAAAAGGAAAAATTTGGAATTTTGCAACTAAAAAAATGAAATCGCACAGTTATTTTATCTAAATAGTAGATCGATACGATTAGATATCAGTTATTGAAAACCGGACGTTTTGCCCCATTCTGTCACAGTACAGTGTCGATTGTGAAAATGGCTCCGTGGCTGGAACTACCTTACGAGATACACGATGTCACTCCTGAGGAGGATAAGATTATCAAGAAATGTTTAATAGGTGCGTTTAGTGATGTGCATTTACTATATTTGTATCGGTCGGTGTTTATTGTTTAGGGATGTGAATTAAAGTAAGTATTTTTTTTACATTTTTAAAGTGTTATTCCATACTTAGGAAAGAAAAATTATTAGGGGAAAAAAAAGTTTTCTAAGTGAGTATTTTTTTATGTTTTTCTTCGTATTATTATTGAGGTCCGATTTAGGGTAGATGGTTTAAACGCGACCGTACTAACATATACTGTTGTTTTGATATGTAATGGATCAAAAATTGGAGGGAATGTGGGGAACGGAGTGTTCGGAGTGAATTTTATCCTTAGTAACAAGTTTTGAATATGTACGAGTATATTAGAATTTTATGGTTTTTGTATGAATAATATAAGTATCATTATTTAGTCCTACAAAAGTGACGATCGGTATTTAGGTCATATGTTCGCTGTCAACAGTATATTATGTATATCGTACAATTAAGGCTAGCGCTGTAGGTTAGACTGAGAGAGGAGAAGACTGCTTGCCGCTGCCGAATGTGTAAGAGAAAGGGACGCGAGATGTACTGGCGCCGTTACGCGTTACGTAACGAAGCGGTTTATAAGAAGTTATCTTTTAAAAAAATGCTTGAGTATTATATATTAATAGAGTAGATATAGATAAGGGCAGGATAGATATATTGTATTAAAAAAATCTATTAGATTCTTTCATACGCTTCTTTTTGTTTATAAGGTTAAAGGTTTTTTGTTAATTTTAAAGTAATTTCTTTGAGTATTTTCTGTTTTGAGCTAACCTTTATTTTACCTTTTTGTTTTATTTATAAACCAAATTAATCGACGTTAATATTATGATAATTATTGTTATCAATTTGACAGTTTGAATAGGTGACTGAAACTTCTCATAGATCGTTATATGCAACAAAATTATTATTACGAAGCCTTATTTACGAAGTGCGGATTACTTTTGCACTCAATAGTAATCTTACATCATATACGCCGATGTCTAAAGGATATGCGATTTTAGTACCCATATCAATGACTATAAGGGCTATAATTCTATATAAATTGATAAGATAGATGAGAAAATTATCTAAGTAACTGAAAATAATAAAATAAGTCGAGCTGTAAAGATATCGCAGATACGATTGATCTCCATATGGCCTTGGACTGGTTAGATTTATGTAATTTTATCTAAAGACGAACTTTGTTATTATCGAAAGTATTTCAATATACGCATACAATTTATATGAAGCGTCATATTGAAGAAAATATTGCCTTATAAAAAAGTAGCTTTACTGCTTGCTTTTTCCAACATAATAAGCAGTGTAACAAACTACCTTTCGTCCAATTTTCGTTCTAAAAACACAAAGAACTAAATTATGTAAGTACCTATATGTAAATTTGTTGAAGTATTTATATATTTTAAAACATAAAAGATTGTAGAGGCCATCATACAGCAACAGAACATTTGACTGTAAAACACGTCGGTTATGGGTTCGATTTCCTCCCAGAATATCTAATTATTTTCATTTCTTCATTCTGGTAATAAAACAAAGGGCGGCATATGCACTCAATTTGTATGATATTAACCCTTAATATAAGTTTTTAATGATTTTTTTGTATGAAATACCTAAAAAAATTTTACTTTTCGGAGTTCTCACTTCATGCCAAACTTATAACTGCTGGTCCACCAGCACACACAAAAATCAGCAAAATCGATGCATAGAGCATTTATATATTTTATTTTGTATCTTATGATATCTAACTTTTTTTTGTGCTTCAAGAGACCATGTATGCTGTTAATTTCATGATATCTCCACGCGATCTTGCGATAAATGATTTTGATTTTACATTTGTTGGTCTGTTTTGAACTATAGAACCCTAAAAATGGAATGAATTTAACAGATTTTATTGTAGTCATAATGTTATATAATAACATTCTTAACGTGTGGCATCACTAAGGGTTATATTATATCTTCGCTCGAGGTGACTAAGACCGCAGGTACAGGTATAACCCATGGTACCGCAACGATAAGCAAATAGGTTTCCTCGATAAATGAGCTATCCAATACAACATTAGAGGCCGTCGTTGCACAGGGGTACCAGCGTGTGACTGTAACGCGACGATAGTGGGTTCCATTCCAACTTGGGAATGAATTATTATTTATTAATATTTTCATTTTTACGCTCTGGTACCACGGCAAAAGTTCCTCCCCTGTTATACAGGGGAGGAACTTTCGTATACGAAATGCCTCAAAAATCCGGCATAAAGTGTTGAGACACTTTGCTTACTTTCTAAAACGGAGAAAAATGAAAAAAGAGTTTCTTTTTGCAGTTCTGTTTCGTCGCGAATTTTTTAAGTTTTTTTTAGGTTGAACTTTGCATTCAAAGTTAAAATCACTTGTTGTACACTGTAACAGTGAGTGAAAATTTTACAAATTAATTTAGTTCCTAAGACTCAACTTAACGTATGTGCTTATAGGGACCTCCTTCAACGTTAACAACAGAGAAATACGTACCAATATATGTAGTTCAATTCTAATAGTATTTTTTACATATTGTAAAAAAATATTATTCAAATTGAATATACAAGTGTGTTTTTGTCAGCACCACTTTAAATAAAAGCAGTCTTAACAACTCTGTAAAAGCCTGACACAATAAAAAAAAATGCTTAAAAATGAAAAAGTGATTTTTTCAAACAAAATAAATAATTAAATTATCATTGTAAAATCAAACGCTAATTGCACGCAACGCAAGAACGATGCACGCAGGCACAAACCTAACAAAGCGATAACGCCGTATACGCCTTACTAATCTAGTCGTAGGTATTGGCGGCAAAGTTTAAAGTTGTTATTTTTGTAGTAGATGTGTTTACGTTATTGGTATCTATGCGTAACTGCGTCACACGAAATACAGGTATGGATAAACATTGTGAAATGAAAAAAATCCTACGTGTAAACTGTTGAGGTATCTTGATTAATTTCTTTAGGTATGGGTTTCAAATATTTTATCCTATATGATGTTCTCGAAAAACGAGCGCTGACGCTTTCACCTGTATACAGCGTGAAGCTACTATGAAACTATTACTATTTTTCAATTTTAATAGTATTTTTTACGTAGTGTAAAATAATAATAAAAGGACTATTAATTGAACAATAGTATAATAGTAGCTTGATAGTAGCTCCACGCTGTATCCCGCATGTAGCAGGGTACGTAGAGGGAACCTGCGAACCTAGTGTGAGGAGTCTGCGGCCGACTTTGAGTATTTTTTTAAATATTTGCAGCATTGAAATCTGCTAAATTATTTCAATAAACACACAATGTCTTTGATGTAGGTGAAAGGAGGAAAATAGAGAATGACATAAGCTGTCGTGGTGCGACGGTTGTGGGTTCGATTCTCAAGCGTGGGAATGAAATATGTTCATGTCCTCGCATTGGCAAAAAGGCAAAATATGGCGTAGTGTCTCGAAAATTGGAAGGAAAGTTTGAACGGAATCTCTTAACACTAGGTTATCTCTGCCTACGCTGCTATAGGCGGAATACAGCGTGAAAATTAAAAAATACGTAAAATTACCATCTCTCTGTGTTTAAAAAAGTAATCTAAGGCTTTTACCTTTACTATACCTACATAGGTCTGCTTATAATTCAAAATCTAAAGATATAAAAGGACATGTTCCTGACTGACTGAGGTAAGACGCACGCACAGCTGTAACCGCTGTGCGTAGAAACGTGTAATTTGTACAGATGTTTATTTTCATAATCTGGATATTCACTAAGAAAGGATTTTGAAAAATTTAACCCTAAAAGGATGTAATAGGGATTGAAAGTTTGTATGGATTTTTTTAAATCGGCACCGATTTTTATAAAATTTGAAATTCAGACTCTTAAAAATATTTCATTGAACACGTATTTCATAGTTTTTTAGAATTCACCCCCTAAGGGCTCAAATAAGTGGTTGAAAGTTAATATGGAAAAATCTATAAATCGCCACCGATATTTATAAAAATTTAAATTCAAATTGTGCAAAATATTTTATTGAACTCAGGGTGCAACTAAGCAGGCGAAGCTGCGCGCGCCCACTAGTATATCATAAAATTCCTCCAAAGATTGATAAAACCGAAATTATTGTTTTATATAAATTATTTTAGTACAAAATTTTACTTCGACCCTGTCTTATTATTTATATTGTGCCATAAAGATATGAGTAAAATACCAATTCTATCTTATATAATAACAATTATCTATATAGATAATGTACCTAAGGGCTAAGAGCATTGTGGGTGCAAATGTACGGGGAAATAGAGGTTTTTATTTAATTATAATATATAATTTAGATTAGATCTTTATTTGATTTATAATTTAATTGAAAGATAAAATATATATCTAGTATTAAAATGTTTATGGATGTATCGTTATTGTTTAGTGCAAACTTAAAGTTGTTTTATTATATTTTCTCAGCTTCACGCTGTATCTCGCACACAGCAGGGTAGGCAGTGGGAACGGAGTGTAAGACACTCCGTTCCCCACTTTCTGCCGAATTCTGGAGGCATTGCGTGTTAAGTGGCAGAACGCCGCGCTTTGCCCCGAGCCAAGAAAATGGAAATATAGATTTAAGTAAATATTTCATCTCCTCGAGTGGGGATCGAACCCACAACTAGTCGGTTTTACTGTCACACTTTGTGCCGTTGCGCTACGACTGGCCTCTATATATGGAACGAACGAACGAGAACGGAGTGTCTTACACTAGGCTAGTCACACCTCGTGCCACTGCGAAACACAAAACTAAAGATACTTATCATAAAAATAAATTATTTCGGAGAATATTTCGGATAATCGAACCCACAACCGTCGCGCTTGTAACCCCACGCTGAGAAATTCTGCCACGGCCTTATAATATTTTTTTTGCGCAATATTTTCAGTTTTAGATGATTAAATGGCATTTAAGTGAGTAGACCTTCACATAAAATTTGCTCCCGAGTACGCTTGTAGCCTCTACAAATTTAATCAAAACAAAAGAGACGTAAATAAAATACGTAGATACTACGCGTCCAAATTTTACAAAATGAAAAATAATTTTATGAATTATCCTTAGATAGAATAAAAAAAATGCTTTTGCGTTGTCTTCCTTTGAAAGCGCTGCGTTTAGTTCCGCCACTCAACACGCAATGGCTCTAGAACTCGGCGGAAAGTAGGGAACCGTGTGTTTTAACACTAGGTTCCCTCTGCATACCCTGCCGTGTGTGGGATACAGCGTGAAGCTGAATATTTTATGTATCCTTTGTGCCATTATTAAGTGTGTAATAACACTATAAAATATTTAAAAAATTTGGTGAGGTATATCTTCCAAATTGAAGTCAAGGGCAGCGCAGTAGAAAAGTACTTGACTGTGGACGTGATGATTGGGGGTTGGATTCCCAATCATACAAGGTCGAATAACAAAGTACGGCATTGAGTTTTGCTACTCAAAACACTATCTACAGAATTCATACAGAAAGTAGAAAACTGACACCATGTTTTTTCCGCCTACCTTCCATACAGAGTGTAACGTCAACAAAAAAAATGCGAAACAAATTCATATTTTTTTTATTATTTAATAAAACGCAGTTTGAATGTACCGATTGTTTTTGATTGATAAAAAGCCTTGTTTATTATTACAGTACGTACTACTGGTCCTAATTGAGGGCAGTCGAACTTTCATATCAATATAAATGCACTCAATTGTATTAATTAATAAACACAACGTCATATCTAAAGAAATTGTTTAAGGCATTGGATAATGAATCATAAAAGTTTATCATTTAATATCATGATTTTAAGTAGCGTATTCATACCTTAATTTTTTTCTGATGTTTTTGACTGTACTTTTAAAAGGATTTGAGTTCTAGACGGAAAAAATACATATAAATAATGGTTAGGTAGAAACAGGATAGTAGAGGAGCGTACACTTGGGTTGTCCCAAATCTTAGGCATCGCTCTAAGCTTCTCAACATACATCCCGATGAATATCCGTGCTGTGATTCAATTATGTTAATTTATTATAATTTTTTTTTGTCTCACTTTGTGGTAACAATGTAAAAAAAACATTAAATTTTTAATTTTCTTAGCTTGACGCAGTATCTTGCACAGCCTACCCTACCCTGCCAAACCTGCCTTCCCTGCTATGTGTATGACACTGCCGCACCATTCATTTCGCCGGATTCTGGAAGCTCTGCGTGTTGAATGGTCAAATTCAACGCCGCGCTTTGTCACGTTATCAAAGATAAAATGAAAATTTTCAATTTTTTTTTCCTCGATTGGGAATCAAATCCACAACCAGACGCGTTTACAATCGCACGGTAGTGCCCCGCAACTCGCAACGACTGGCCTCAAGTTTTTAATCGTAGTTTTTTAGTAGGACATTATTGATCTCCTGTATTATTATACTTTATTACTAAACTTGCTCAGAATCAGCTCAGCTAGTCAGACAGAATTTATACACACAAAAGTAAAATTAAATTGAAAAATGATTGAATTTTAAATTCATCAGAGCATACATTGAATTTTGGCTGGAGTAAATGTTTTAACTATTATAATTATATTGCTATATAATTAGTAAAATTGGTAATTTCCAAAGTAGACCTGATTTTTCAACATTATAATGAAAAATACTTTTTTTTTTAAAGTTTAACGCTGTATCATACGTATGCATGTAGCAGGGTAGGTGGAGGGGCTGTATGGTTACGCATATTCGGCCATATTTTCAAGATATCGTTTGTTGAGTGGCAGAACTTAAAGCCACGCTTCGTTGGTTACCGGAGCAATGAAATAAAAATGTTTTTTCAAGATTCACACTGTATACCTAGCGGAGTAGTCAGAGAGAACGCTACGGTCTCTCCATATCTCTTTCGCCTCGTCCACTGTCATCAACTTCTTCATACATGCCCTCCGGAGGGTCTTGTGCTTTTTACCCGATCTTCCTCCAGTATCTTTGATACTGTGTTTTCGAAGGACTCTCTGACCTCTCTTATCGCTCACTTTTCTATCATAAATGGTTTTTGTCATTCTTTCATCATTCATTCGTTCGACGTGCCCAAACCAGCTGTAGCAGCATTCGTCTTTCTTTCGTTCTTTTTTTGTAATACCCACGTTTCGCTGCTGTGTAACAGCATCGGTACCAAAACTGCATTCTTTACCGTTATTGATAACTCTGTGTACGGAACAAGTAAACTTTTCCACTTCATATTTCGTATCTTCCGATTCTACTAAAGATACTTCTCATAAAAATAAATTATTTTGGAGAATGGGAATCGAACCCACAACCGTCACGCTGAATCATTCTTCACGACGGCCTTATAATTTTTTTTGCGCAATATTTTCAGTTTTAGATGATTAAATGGCATTTAAGTGAGTAGACCTTCATATAAAATTTGCTCTCGAGTACGCTTGTAGCCGCTACAAATTTAATCAAAACAAAAGTGACGTAAACAAAATAGGTAGATACTACGCGTTCAAATTTTACAAAATGAAAAATAATTTTATGAATTATCCTTAGATAGAATAAAAAAAAATGCTTTCTTTATTTACAATTGAGGAACTCAACGTTGCGCCTCAACACCGTAGCTGAGAAAATGGAAATATTTAATTTTTTCGAGGTGGGAATCGAACCAACAATCTATCAAGTTTACAGACGTACTTTGTACCCTGCGACACGATTGGGCTTCTTTTATTCATTATTTCATATAAGTCGTCATTAAAATCAAATTTTATATTGTAATCATTAATCATAATTTATACAACTATGGTTTTGGACAACCTGATTCCAATTAGTCGGCAATATTGTATAACATCAATTAGAACCAATACCATAACAATGAACGTAATACGAACTAACCGTAATTGAGTGATGTGAATTTAAAATGATTCTGAAGTTCATTATTTTGGAAATCGCATAGGGCTATTGTTTCACGCTGTATCCCACAGATAGCAGACACTTCCGTTTCTCATTTTCTGACTAATTCTTAAGGATTTTTGAGTGCCGGAACTCAACGCCGCGCTTTGCCTCGTTGCCAGAGCGAATAAATAAAAATATTAAATATTTTATTTTCTCCAGTGGCTGAAAGTGGAGAACGGAAGTGCCTTAACTAGGTTTTCAAGTTCCTTCTGCCTGAACTTATTATGTGCGTGATACAGCGTGGACTTAAAAAAGATTTTAGATTACAGATAGATACAGATAATATCTTTATTTGGCTATCTATCACAAATCGAGAAATAAGAAATTACCCACTCACGACACAAAAGATAACGACTATACTCGTATTTACAATAGTGTAATTGTTACAGTGCAGTGCTAGAAAATTCAAAAGATTGACTTAACATTTTTTGCTAAATGGTTAAACGATCTTTTTTATTTTTGATTTTATGATTTTTTTTTAACTTTACATATATCCCGCCATTATTTTTTATTTTTACAACAGTATACAGAGTGGAAGTGTCAGCGCTCCTTTTACGAAAACAGCATATAGGGTAAAATATTTTAAACCCATACCTAAAGAAATTAATAAAGATACCTCAACAGCTTAGACGTAGGATTTTTTTTCATTTCACGATGTTTGTCCATACCTGTACTTCGTGTGACGCAGTTACTCATAGATACCAATAATGTAAACACATACTACTACAAAAATACTACTAAAGGTTAATCAACTTTGAACTTTGCCGCCAATGACTCGATTTCGAAGTGAGGCGTATGCGGCGGTTTCCCTTTGATAGGTTTGATTTGAAAAAAACACTTTTTAATTTTTGGAATTTTTTTAGTTGTATTAGGCTTTATAGAGTAATTAAAACTGTGGTTTCATTTAAAGTGGTTCTGACCTTCCACCTTGTATACATATAAATTAATTTATCACTCTGTATATACCCGTGTATTATATTCCGCTACATCAATATATACATACATACATGTTAAACTCTGGCGTTACTGCAATCAGTCAATATGATGCACATATAAAATTATTAGATTTAGAAAGTTGAATTTTGGCATGATTCTAGGTTATTAGTTAGTAGTGTAGGGGAATATTAACAGATGATACCGTTTTATATTCCACGTAAACGAATTTGTGTTGCGAGTTTAAATCCGTATTTAAACAGAGAACATCGTGGCGCAGTGGGTAAACTTCTGACTATAAACGCAACAGTTGTAGGATAAATAATTATTTTTTTAACCGACCTCTGTAAGAAAAGGAGGTTATAAATTTGACTGTATTTTTTTCTGATTATGGGATTCGGCTAAAACTTAATATGTTGGTTTTTTTGGTATAGTTTTGGTTTTTTGCTATATGCTTTATACGAGGAAAACATTGTTAGAAATATTTTTTTAACAAAACAAAAACCTAAAACCTTAAGTTATTTAAAAAAACAGTCCCGATGAGTTTCTTGCGCAGGTTCTTCTCAGGTCTGAGTCATTGATTTTAGTAAACTGGTGGTAAATCATTTCACTTTAAAAAAAATAAGTATATAGCTTCCTATTTTGAATAGAATTATTTGACTTACTTTTTAACTTTGATTTATTTTCAATTTTTTTTCACGGCGTTGAGTTCATACCGCTTAAAATGTAAAACTTTAGCGAAAACTAACGAACGGAGTATTTTGAAATTAAGTCTCTCCTACTTTACTGCATGCAGGATACAGCATGAAACTAAAAAAAAACACAAAAAGATAACAGAGAGAGTTGACGCCAGTCGTGGCGCAGGAGCACAAAGTGTGACTGTAAAACCGACTGGTTGTGGATTGGATCCCCACTCTAGGAGTTGAAATATCTATTTAAATTTATATTTGCATTTCTTCGCTCTGGTGTCGAGGCAAAGCGCGGCGTTGAGTTCTGTTCACTTAACACGCAATGCCTCCAGAATTTGGCAGAAAGTGGAGAACGCAGTCTCTGCCTACCCTGCTGTGTGCGGGATACAGTGTGAAGTTGATTTAAAAAGATAACAGTTTCGTTTATATTGGTTATATTATCTATATTTGTTTTGTTACCTGTTTTTGTCATTGACGTCAACGATAAAGTATACAACCATACTGGGCCGTTGGAATCCCAGATAAAGTTAAAAACTAAGATTAGTTAGTGAGATAGATATAATATGTTTTTATCACATATCGTCGAATGTTTAAAAAAAATGTAATAACTTTTAGAAAGGTACTTAAGTTTTTGAAAAGGTTACCTACCATACTCGACTCCCTGGCACAAAGATAATCAGTCGTTATGTCTTTAACGTGACCTTTTCCAGTTTCATCGGTAACGTTCTCAAAGGTCAACTGACATGTCTCTCTGGGAAAGCCAATGTCTTCTATTTTTTTTGCTATATAGCAGAATATGTAAACAGTATATACTATTGAACGGAGTGAGTGTCAAAATATTCCGTTCTTCACTACCCATCCGATTTCTTGATCTTATCTGAAAAAAACTGTTTCGTGTAAAATTGAATACTTAGTTATCGTTTTTTTTTTACCTCCTTTTATTATGTCGATTTTTATGAACTAACGAACTTTGAACTAAAATCTAAAAATTGACTTTGTACACTTGTAATTGCATCGCCATGGAACTAAGCTTAATAACATGGTAAGATCAAGCTGGTCTGATGATGAAGCCATGACTTGAATAGTGGAACTCTTCAGAGGCTACTAGTAAACTGCTCAATTTAGGTTCATATAATTTATAGCTCCTAGCACATTTTATAGCCCTTGGTATAGAAAAGGGTGTTTTTTAGAGTTTTTAACACTTTATTTAATTTTGTAGATGTATGTACTCCAGTAATCCAATTTCGAGGCCAATCGTGCTGCAGGGGCACATGTGTATACACATATGCCCCTGCAGCACGATTGGCCGTAAACGTAACTGGTTGTGAGTTCCATTCCCACTTGAGGAAATGAAATAAATATAAAAAAATCTATTTTCATTACTTTTTAGAAAACATATAGAAATCAATGAAGCGAAATTTGAACCCGCGTCTCTTGGAAACCGTCTAAGCGCTCTGACTAACTAAGCCATACGTTCTCATCGGGCTACATCGAAATTTTTACATGCTTTGCGTGGACGTTTTGAGTGTGGACTAACACTTTAAAATATTTAATAAATAGCATTCTCTCTCGTCAAATGATAATTCTATCGCTACGTTAATTTTTTTATATGTTTACTAAAACGTATTTTGTAGTGTAGAATAACACTTTAAAATTGTATTATGTTTTCATTTCTTCGCTCTTGTGTCGAGGCAAAGGGCGGAGTTAAGTTCCTCCATTCAAAACGCAACGCCTCCAGAATTTGCGGAAAATGGGGAAAGGAATGATATAACACTAGGATCCCTCTATCCTGCTGCTTGCCCGGCGGGATACAGCGTGAAGCTGATTTTCATATACTTAAAATAAACTATTTTAGTATACAAACGTAAATATTGTCTCGTAAAAGCCCATTCAGCTAAAGCTGTTGCAGATTGAATTCATTAAAAATAGTTCATTACAATTAAAAACGTATATGGAACCCATTACGCAAGTCGTTATCTTCATTTGTAAATTTAAATTAAAATCCATATTCGTAATACTCATTTGCAGTTCACTTTATTAAGTGTAATTAAGTTTAAATAAATTGTGACTATTGAAGACTATTGGAGAATTCGATTTAATCCGGTGTTGTATTGAATAATAAAGCGGCGTTGTGTTGTGCCACTCAGCACGTGAGGAGTGAGGAGCGGGGAGTGTCTTAATACTAGGCTCAATCTTCCTGTCCTGCTACATAGGGAGTACAGGGTGAATCTGAAAGAAAAACAACTTTAATTTTGAAAAAAGCAACTGTTGGGTTATTGGCCAACACTCTTTAGCTGAACTGTCTTTCGAGTCGACTGTAGCTCTTTTTTTTCAATTTATTACCATTTAAAAATTAAAACAAGAACAACAATATAACATTTAAAAACCAAAAAGGTTTGTAATGATGTTAAAAATGTTCTTAAATTACACAATTTTAATTTACAATAAAGTTAATAATAAATAATATTTAACACTATTATTCAAAGTAAATTTATAAAAAAGTTAATTAATAAAATAAATAAATAAATAAAGTTAAAAACTAAGCTTTAACTCTTTGCCTTGAATTTATGTAAGTACAAGTACTAGTGTAAGTGCTGCAAGTAGTTTCTATACTACAAATCAAAGAAAAAAGTTGTTGATATTGGTTGTAATTTAGTTTGCATTAAAAAATATGTGTTTATATTTAATAAAAAAGTTTATTTCATTTTAATAATCTGTTTTTATAGGCGTTACAAGATTTTAAAATTATTGTTTTAATTTTAAGTGTAACTTATATTTTGAATAACAGATTAAATCAATTTTGCAACCAAATATATATAATTTTTTTTTTACTTCACGCTGTATCCCGNCGCACACAGCAGGGTAGGCAGAGGGAACCTAGTGTTAAGACACTCCGTTCCCCACTTTCTGCCGAATTCTGGAGGCATTGCGTGTTGAGTGGCAGAACTCAACGCCGCGATTAACCTCGACACCAGAGTGAAGAAATGGAAATATAAATTTGAGTAAATATTTCATCTCCTCGAGTGGGAATCCAACCCACCAAGTCGGTTTTACAGTCACACTTCGTCCCGCTGCGTCACGACTGGCCTCATATATATCATATATTTGCTTGCCAAAAATAGAGTACATAAAACAAAACGAAAATTGCGTTTTTATTTGAGTAGGTACCATTTGTTGATAATGTTGTATGTCAAGCCTGGATTAATGAAGCGGCGGAAATGGGAAACGTCAAAATAATGAGCGATGGCCGTCCTATCCATAGTGAAAAAATATGAAAAGACTGTTTTATTTTTTTATTACTACGGTCGTCTCTGTGGATATTAAGTTTTTGTGCTTCTCTACACGTGTCAAAATTATATTGACCACAAAGAAAGCAAAAAAATATACATTTTGTACGTTAATTATTAGCTTCACGCTGTATCCCGTACACAGCAGGATAGGCAGAGGGAACCTAGTTTTAGGATACACCTTTACACATTTTCCGGCGAATTATGGAGACGTCGCCTTTTGCCTCGACACCAGAGCGAATAAATGAAAATATAAATTTAAATAAATATTTCGTTTCCTCGAGTAGGGATCGAACCCACAACCAGTCGCGTTTACAGTCACACGTTGTGCCCCTGCGCCATGACTGGCCTTAACTTTTTTATTATTAACAATATATATTTTTATAGTTATATTCAAAATTATATGTTAGGTTACACAAGGTCGTTCGTGAAATGCGGCAAGAAACAGTACGTGATGCCGGGCGCCTTCAGGAAGCACGCAGAGGCGATTTACAATATGCAGGTGCGGCCAGACGACATATGGGTTATCACGTTCCCGAGATCAGGTGAGCTTGACAAACATACACATTAAAATAGGTAAAAGGTAATGTCCAAAGTAATAATGCCTAGTAGGTTTACCCCAATTATATACATACAATAATAAGGTCTTTATAGTTTTAGAGTAATAGGATATGGTCTTTTTAGAATTTTATATAAGTTAGATATAGTAGGTATAAATAAATAGTAGGTATAAATAAATAAATAGTAAAGTAAATGGATTTATAAAAATGTTATTTAATTTCTTTCGTGTATGAAGTTCATGAAAAAAAAATGTTAATTGCATATTTACTTTAAGTTTTACAATTTTCTTGCCATAATTACGAACGTATAGCATATATTCATAATTTTCTAAAAACGTAATATTTTTTAATTACTAAAAATAAAAACTCTGACTGCATAAAACTAAAATAAAAAGACCAAAATCCGGATAAGTGCGAGACGGGCTCTCCCACCGAGGGTTCCGTAAAAATTGGAGGTCTCGAACTTTTTCTGAAATTCAAACTTAGCTTAATAGCCAGAGAACTTTCTTTCTTCTTTCATCTGATACCTCACTTGAACTAGCGGCTTTAATATCAAATTCTGCCCCCTTTTAAGGCTATTATTTTTTAGGATTTAACCACAAATTTATAGTTTTCAGATTTTTTCTTGAACTAGTGCTACCTGTAAATGCTAGCTGCCAAATGTCAAAATAAAGACTAACTGGAATTAATAATTAGAGTAATAATTATTATTCTAGTTAGTAATTTTGATTGCTTCTGTAGTGTCGAATTACACGTTTTTTGCTATATATTTTTTTAAGTAAACGTAGGCATACATTTTTTAGGAAATCATGCAGCCGTAGTTTAGAGTATCTGGTTAAAATTTCAACTCTTGGCTCTTGACAGACAGACAGGCAGATATATATTCGGACAACAAAGTAATCTTATAAAGTTTCCTTTTTTCCTTAAAAGGTACGGAATCCTAAAAATAAGCCCAATTATAATTTGATACAGTCGTATAACAAGTTAAAGTAGAATTCACCTGTCAATTCCTATCGAATTATTTTCACTTTCTTTTTCTGGTGAAATAAAATGTGGCGTTGAGTTCGGCTACTCAACACACAACGGAAATTGGAGGACGGTGTCTTGATTTTCTCTCGTCCCACGTTCCAACATGCGAGCTGACGTGATATTGAAAAAAAAAACAATTATAAAATACATATTTCTTAAATAATTTTAACATTTACCCAATAGAAAAAAAATTAAAAAAATATTATCATAGAAACTAAATTGCAATATTGATAAGTCCTGTCCCTAATATCTAGATTATCTATATAATATATTACAACACAATAATTTAATTAGAAATTATCTTTCTATACCTATTTATTTGTAGTAATAGAGATAATATGTAGACAAGTGTGAAAATAACAATTTTTTAAAAGTTCAAAGTCCATTTCTCATGTAAAATTAATTTAAATTTAATTTTCAAGTTGGGATGAGTATATTGTCAATACGCGTTGAATGGCGAAACTTAACGCCGCGCTATATCTTCTTACGTCACCTACACGAAATTTCAAGAAGAATTATCGAATCGAATTCACAAACGTCGCGTTTAAAGTCAGAATCTGTGTCGCAACCGCTGTTCCACGACAGCCTCATACCTGTCCTTAATATTTATTCGTGACTATAATTTAGAAAAAAATATCACTAATTTAGTGATAAATAATTTTGTTTAGAAATCCCTATAGCCATGCGTATTATACTTTGCTCACATTCACTCACTGGTTAGAATAAACTTTGTAAATCAAAAAAATAAAAATTAAATCAGCCTCACGCTGTATTCCGCACACAGCAGGGTAGGCAGAGGGAACCCAGTGATAAGACATTCTGTTCTCAATTTTATGAGGCATTGCGTGTTGAGTGACTAATCTCAACGCCGGGCATTTGCCTTGGTGTCAGGGCGAAGAAATGAAAATATTAATAAATAATAATTAATTTATCGAGATCGAACCCACAACCGTCGCGTTACAGTCACACCCTTGTGCCCCTGCGCCACGATGGCCTCAAATTAAATTTTTAAATAAAATAGCACAAAATATTATGTCATTTGGTTTTAGCGTTTATCCAAAATATAAGGTCAAGTGTCTAAAGCTATCTGATAAAAGATAACACTCCATTATTTGTATCAAAAATGTTATCAATTGGTATCGATCGTGGAATTTTTGGTTAAAATTAATAAAAAATATCTTTCAGTAGTAGTAGTAGTAATACTAACTAAATAATAAGTATTATTGTTTTTTGAGGCCAGTCGTGGCGCAGCGGCACGAAGTGTGACTGTAAAACCGACTGGTTGTGGGTTCGATCCCCACTCGAGGAGATGAAATATTTACTTAAATTTATATTTCCATTTCTTCGCTCTGGTGTCGAGGTTAAGCGCGGCGTTGAGTTCTGCCACTCAACACGCAATGCCTCCAGAATTCGGCAGAAAATGGGGAACGGAGTGTCTTAACACTAGGTTCCCTCTGCCTACCCTGCTGTGTGCGGGATACAGCGTGAAGCTGATTTAATTTTTTTCATTTTTTATTGTTTTTTAGTATGACGCTGTATCCCGTATAGAGAATATTAAATGTATGCGTGTTTCCGATTTTTAGCTCTATTTTCGAGTCATTCGAGAGACGGAACTCAACGTTGCACTTTGTTGTGAAATCGTTATCGAACCCACGACCGTCGCCTTTATAGTCAGACGCTGTGTCGTTGCGCCGTGATGGCCTCCCAAGGACTTATATATTTAGTTCTTTTTTACCTTCACGTATGCGTTTAGTAGTCTAGGTACAGATAATTTAACTCAAAGCTTTCCATTTGCTATTTTCTGGATATTTGAAATATTGAGCATATATTGCCAATTAAGTGCGAACTCAACGCTTCGCTTCGCTTTTCTAGATGAAAAGACATTTTTTTTGCAGATTTACGTATGTGAAAAGAGAGAATCTAGTTTTATAATACTGTTCCCCACTTTCCGATCAATTCTCGAGGCATTTCTTTTTTGTCGCGTTTAAAGTCAGAATCTGTGTCGCAGCCGCTGTTCCACTACGGCCTCATACCTGTTGTTAATATTTATTCGTGACTATAAGTTAGGAAAAAAATATCACTAGTTAGTGATAAATAATTTTGTTTAACAAATCCTGTAGCCATGCGTATTACACTTTGATCACGGGTTAAAATCAGCTTCACGCTGTATCCCGCACGCAGCAGGTTAGGCAGAGGGAACCTAGTGTTAAGACACTCCGTTTTCAATTTTCCGCCGAGTTCTACAGTGGCGGAATTCAACGCCGCACTTTGTCTTGACACCAGAGCGAAGACATGAAAATATAAATGTAAATAAATATTTATTTCCTCGACTTGAGATCGAATCCACAACCAGTTGCTGTTAAAATTATTTATTTTTTTATTAATTAAATTATTTTAAATACATATGCATTACAATCAATAATTTCCAGGAACAACATGGACCCAAGAAATGGTGTGGCTCGTAGAAAACGAATTAGACTACAAAGCTGCCAAGGAAAAACCACTTTTTGATCGTTTCCCTATGTTAGAGTAAGTGGATGTTATATATCTTTTGGAAGAAGAGAAATAAGAAGTAGGTTATCTTATTTGTTATATCTACTTCATAGATAAAAAAAATCATATCTTCTCGTAGGTTTAAAATTTCTGGATTCCGTCATAAAAAATATATTTAGAAATGACATTAATATTGCGATACTACTTAAGCTTAAGTGCTATACCAGTAAATGGAAATAATTTAAATATAATCATTGAGGCCGTCGTGGCGCAGGGGTACAAGGGTTCTGTAAACACAATGGTTATGGGTTCGATTCTCATTCGGGGGAATGAAATACTTAATATTGTCCTAAAGACTCCGTTCGCCACTTTCCGCCGAGAACGGAGTATCTGAACCCTTGGTTCCCAGGTTACTTCTGCCTACCCTGCTATGTGCAATATACACTTTTGAAAGCTAAAAAAAAGAAGCTAAAAAAAAGAAAAAAATCTTTAATTATTTGTGAGGATCGAACTCACATTCATCGCCGTGATGCAATGGATGTGGGTTTAATCTCGCAATCAGATGTTGTGAAACTGCTACAACGCTACTGAGAACTACATACGGCTTTAGGATGTATGACGCATTCTTCGATAATAAGTGACAAAAAATATTCAGCAGGTAGGTATAAATGAAACTTAGGCATTATTATCATTTACTTAATTACAGGAGGCCAGTCGTGGGGCAGAGGCACACAGTGTGACTGTAAACTTGTCTGGTTGTGGGTTCGATCCCCACTCGAGGGAATGAAATATTTATTTACATTTATATTTTCATTTCTTCGCTCAGGTGTCGCTTTGCGCGTGGCGTTGAATTACCCCACTCAACACGCAATACCTCCAGAAGTCGGCGGGAAGCGGGAAACGGAGTGTCTTAACATTAGGTTCCCTCTACCTACCCTGTTGTGTGTTTTTGTTAAAATGTTAATTTACTTAATTACAGACTAACATCAATGATACCAGAGATAGCATTTGATTTGATCAAAAGTAATTTCATGAACCTCGGCTACTTCCAAGGCCTGAACCACGCAGCGAGAGTGCCGAGCTGGAAGAAAATAGAGGAGGCACCATCTCCTCGATTCATAAAGACACATTTACCTCTTTCCCTCTTACCTCCAACTCTTTTGACTACGGCTAAAGTCATCTACGTCGCCAGAGATCCTAGAGATGTTGCTGTTTCATATTATTATTTGCATAAAATGGTCACGAAGACACTCATGAGAGCGACTTTCAATAACTTTTGGGATGCTTTTAGAAGAGATTTGTGTAAGTTTTTGGATTTTATAGAATTTTATCAATTTTGATTTATAAATCTTAAAAGTTTTTCTATAGAATTTAATCTGTTTGAATTTAATCTGTTTGTTTCTGAACTTAACGCCACGCTTTGCCTTGACACCAAAGCGGAAAAAATGGAAACATTACATATTTCATTTCCTCGAGTGGGAGTCGAACCCACACCCTGTGTCGTTAAAGTCACACTTTGTGACCCTGCGCACGACAGGCCTCTCTCTCTATTATAATTAGTATTTAATAAATGATATAAAGCTTTTTTTTAGTTAAGGTGAATATTTTCAGTACCCTGGACTCCAATAGTTGAACATACAAATGAAGCATGGAAGCTACGACACAATGAGAATCTCCATTTTATTTTCTACGAAGACATGATAAGGGTTGGTAAAATTTTTATATTATATGTAAATCAATTTATCTATACTAAAAAAATTATAAAGTTGAAGAGTTTGGTTGGAGGTTCAAGCAAACACGAAAGATAAAAAAAAATAAAATAAAATAAATAAATCAGCTTCACGCTGTATCCCGCACACAGCAGGATAGGCAGAGGGAACGCAGTGTTAAGACACTCCGTTCCCCACTTTCTGCCGAATTCTGGAGGCATTGCGTGTTGAGTGGCAGAACTCAACGCCGCGCTTAACCTCGATACCAGAGCGAAGAAATGGAAATATAAATTTAAGTAAATATTTCATCTCCTCGAGTGGGGATCGAACTCACAACCAGTCAGTTTTACAGTCACACCTCGTGTCGCTGCGCCACGACTGGCCTCAAAAATAGGACTGGAATAAAAAAATTATAATAATTATTTGAAAAATCAGTATCACATTAATTATTTTAAAGTAACCCGCTATATAATAAGCAGGCTAAGCGACAAGTAAAAGAGCGGTGTTGAGTTCCGCCACTCAACACGCAATGCGTCCAGAATCCGGCGGAAAGTGGGTAACGGAGAGTTCCTTATATCTACCCTGCATTGTGTGTGATGAAGAGTGAAACTAACAAAAATATTGATCTTTTTACAGGACTTACCAAAAATGATCCGCGGTGTATGCAAGTTCCTAAACAGAGATTATTCGGATGATCAAATCAGCGCCCTCGCTGGCCATCTCAGCTTCGATAGCCTCAGAAAGAACAAAACAGTCAATAATACCAACAGCGAAAATGGCGAAATACAATTCATAAGAAAAGGTTTGTGGTTAATAGATGTAGTTTTTTTTTTAATTTAAAAAGATGCTCTGTATTTAGATTGCTTTAATATTATAGGAGTCCAGTCGTGGCGCAGCACTATGTCTGTATCAGCACGAAGTCTGTATCAGATCAAAAATCGATAACTTTTTTATTTGTTAAGATAANCGACTGGTTGTGGGTTCGATCCCCACTCGAGGAGATGAAATATTTACTTAAATTTATATTTCCATTTCTTCGCTCTGGTGTCGAGGCAAAGCGCGGCGTTGAGTTCTGCCATTCAACTCGCAATGCCTCCTCTCCCTCTGCCTACCCTGCTGTGTGCGGGATAGAGCGTGAAGCTGATAATATTTTTTTGTTTTAAATGTCAGAGTGGCGCAGCGGCGTGCCAACAAGCGTGCCACTGTAAACGATGGTTGTGGGTTTATTCTCATTTTCTCGCTGTGGCAACGCATCAAAGCGCCGCTCCATAATGCTTTGAGAATTTGGCGGAAACCGGGGAGCAGAATACCTTAACATTAGGTGCTTAAGTTCCCTCTGCCCACTCTGCTGTGTGCGGGATACAGCGTATAGCTAATTTCCTCATTTCCTCGAACGGGGATCGAACCCACAACCAGCGCCCCTGCGCCACGACTGTCCCATTTTTAAAATCATTTGAGTTTATTTTTTTCTAAAATTATAATTATAATCCAATTCGCTTTCATTTTTAACATAAAAAATACATATTTCATAACAATTAACAGGTGAAGCAGGCGGCTGGCGATCACATTTCGACGCCAAAATGGAAATCCAAGCTGAAGACTTCCTCTCCACCAGATTACGCCATCTCGACCTGGCCTATCCTTCACTCGCGTCTGATGAAGAAGAGACGCATTTATAAATCTCCAAAACTAGATAAATCATCTTCAAAAGACTGATTTCTCCTAAACAATTGAGAAATATAAGGGACTATACGTTCTGTAATTATTTTTTATTGTTACAGAATTTAGGCTGTATAGTTTTGTTGTTTATTGGAGGCCGTCGTTGCGCAACGGTATGGCGTTCGATATCCACTCGGTGGAATGAATTACTATATTCATTTTCTGGCTAAGTAAGTGGTAAAAATACAAAGATGGCAAACACGAAGATTCTACGTAACACCACAGTATGGATGGCGGAACTTAACACCGTGTTTCGTTGTTCAAATGCCAATTATGCCTCGTGGCTCTCTTTGCGTTAAAACGGTATATAGCAAATTTGAAAGAAAATCGATACAGGGTTAGTGATCGGTTTTGGTTTTGGAGGAGTAATAGAGAATAATTTTTGCATTTATAATATTATCTCTAACTATGTAAGTTAAGTAATAAATTTTGATAAGATTTAATTTTATTTATGTCTGTACTATATAAATATATATAAATTTATTTTAAACAACAATTGTATTAAAATTAAAACTAATTAAGATTGTAGAATAATATATATTGAGGCCAAGGCGCAAGGGCACTAGTGTGTGACTGTAAACACGAGTGGTTGTGGGTTCGATCTTCACTCGAGAAAATGAAATATTTATTTAAATTTATAGTTTTCTTTCTTGGCTATGGTGTCGAGGCAAAGTGTGGCGTTGAGTTCCGAAAGCCAACAGGCAATGCGTCTAAAATTCAGCGGAAAATGGATGTCTTAACAGTAGGCTTTTCTGCCTACCCTGCTGTGTGGGGATATATATTTATAACTAGTACCTTAGTTTAGTTAGTATTACTGAAGAACTTGTTCTGTGTGTATTTTGGAGACTTGTAAAATTCACAATATTTGAATTTTATATTTTTTAGTTTTATAGTATATTTTTTGTGTTCATCATATATACCCATATTTTTTTGTTTTTTAAGAAAAAGGAGGGAAAGTAAAAAAGAACTAAAATAAAATTCTAACTGATCGCTGTCTCTACGTGAAAGATACCTGCACGAAACCATTTATTTTTGATTTTAATGCAGTTTTATATATGCAAAACTTTTTATTTATTAACCATTTTTTTAAATAAAAAAATAATCTGCCTACAAATAAAAAAAGCTAGAAAATAAATGTTTAATTGAATTGATAATGATAATGTTGATAATTAGAACACAGGGTGCTTCAGCTTAGTAAAGAAATAGTTCAAGCGGGCGAAGCCGTCGATAGTTATATATAAAATCGGTTTTGTTTCCTATACATAATAAAATTATATACGTGTATGTTAATTTCCCTATATGAATGAATCTCAAAAATACTGAACAGATTTTCGTTCTATTGTTTTCTAAAAGGAATGTTTTATTGTAAGTTTAAAATTAAATAAAAATATTTAAAAAATAAATTCCTACTAGAGGGTTTATATTTAAGTTATTTTTATTTTTCATCCTTCACAGCGGCGCGGCGCTAAGTTCCACCACTCTATACAAAAAATAAGATGAAATAGAGAACGCAGTGTTTTACACTACGTTCCCTACAAGTTAAAAAACTGTACATAAAAGTATTTTTAAGCAGATAATTTGAATTTTCACTCATCTATAAAAAGTGATTAAATGACTAAATTAGGAATAATATTCTAAAAAAATACGAATAAATAAAAATAAACTCGATAAAATCTTACACTATAATATAGTATCTTGTTACAATATTAGGTTTTTTGTAGGAAATTTTTCATAATTATTACGTTCTATAAAAGAAAATCTAAATAAAATATTTTTTTCATATTATAATACTTATTTTTTATTTATACCTGATTGTGCAAAGAAAAAGTAATTCAATTATTAAGTTATTTTCTAAATTTACCAAATTTTATGTCCATCTATTGAGGCTAGTCGTAGCGCAGGGGCACAGTGTGACTGTAAAACTGACTGGTTGTGGGTTCGATCCCCACTCGAAGAGATGAAATATTTACTTAAATTTCCATTTCTTCGCTCTGGTGTCGAGGACGAGCGCGGCGTTGAGTTCTGCCACTCAACACGCAATGCCTCCAGAATTCGGCAGAAAGTAGTGTCTTAACATTAGGTTCCCTCTGTCTACCTTGCAGTGTGCGGGATACAGCGTAAAGCTGATTTATTGATTTATTTTATTTATTTATATATCTATATTTAATTTAATTCTATTTGTTTCTAAAGTAGAGAATGTCCTCTTTTCACCTGATCTCCGAGTCTCATCTTAAGAGTATAATTAGGCCAGTCGTCAGTAGATCTAATAATGCTTAACAAACGAGGTTTCTTAACGTGCCCTCCAAAACACGGAAGAGGTAGAATTACCTCAATTATTCTGTACCTTACTCAAGTAAATGTAATCTAATAAATATGTTTTTTTTAGTTGTAAAGATACTAATATTGTACTTTTTTTTCATATTCATTTAATTTCTTTAGTATTATTTATTTTTTTTTTACTATTCTAGAATAAAAAATATTTGGAAGTTAACTCAAGCTTTGCTTTATCAGGAAAGAAATAAGTTCTATAGTGTGAATAAACATTTTAAAGATACGAAAGAACGGCAAAAATATTTTTTGTGAAATTATTTAAATGGTTTCTGAGAGACTACTTACCCTTAGTATCTAAACAGGAGACCTCGGTTGACTTTCGAAAATACAGTATCAGTAATATACAGTATCCATTAAAGCTTACTCCTGTATCAAATATCAGCTCACTAGGTCTAGGGGAAGTACAATTTCTACAAGATTGAAATTTGAAGGTTCTGGTGTGTGTTCATAGCACTAGGTCAAATGAAATCAAAACTGCTTTACACTGTATCCCGCACACAGCAGGGTAGGCATAGGGAACTTAGTGTTAAGACACTCCGTTCCCCACTTTCCGGCGAATTCTGGAAGCATTGCGTATTGAGTGGCGTAACTCAACGCCGCGCTTTGCTTCGACACCAAAGCGAAGAAAATGACAATATAAATGTAAATAAATATTTCATTTCCTTGAGTGGGGATCGAACTCACAACCAGCTGATTTTTCAGTCACACTTTGTGCCATTGCGCCACGACTGGCACTAAAAGATGATAATTTAAAAGTTCTAAATATATCCAGATCTCTACTACTAGGGACTGTCGTGTCTCCATACCAATTATAATACAAGTATATCAAGTAAAAAACATAAGGCATACAGTTTGAGATGATTCATTAAATCTGGCGGTGTGAGAGAGAATCTTATAGTAAGCGCTATGGCTTTAAGTTCCATTCCCACATGGTGGGACACTACTTCACAAGCATTCTCGAATTTGGACGGAAAGCGAAGAACCTTCCTTTTCATGCTTATAAAAATAAAAAAAAATAAATAAAATATATTTATTTCGGTTTCACATATTATTTAGCTACATAGAAAGTAAAGAAACCAGCCTAGTAAGTTGTCAGTGTGATACTAGTACTTGTAAGAGGAGGCCCCGCACTTCCATAACACTTTATACATTCGTTATGGAAACAAAATAAATGAAATATACTATACATATATACTTTACAACACAAATTTTATAGAAAAAAATATAATAATAAATAACTAAATTTATAGAGGTCAGTCGTGGCGCAGCAGCACGAGGTGTGACTGTAAAACCGAATGATTGTAGGTTCGATCCCCACTCGATGAGATGAAATATTTACTTAAATTTATATTTCCATTATTTCGCTCTTGTGTGGAGGTTAAGTGCGGCGTTGAGTTCTGCCATTCAACACGCAAAGCCTCCAGAATTCGGCAGAAAGTGGGGAACGGAGTGTCTTAACACTAGGTTCCCTCTGCCTATCCTGCTGTATGCGGGATACAGCGTGAAGCTGATTATTATTAACTAAATTTATGTATGTAGATAAAACTTTATTTAAACTTTTAAATTATTTCTTGCCTTTATTCATATGAAACTTCTACTATATGCAACAAGTTATATTTATCACAATAATTTAAAGCAATTTCGTATTGGATTTAAATGTACATCGTATTCGAAATACCATTTAGTGATGTAGTATTAAAATACTATAACTGAAACGTTCTGTTCATATTTGACTAACTTTTGTTCGAATTAGGTACTACTGCAGTAGTAGCAGTTTATTAACTTCTACTATCTAGATTATAACTCATATAATATGCTTGCTAAGTTGTTCCGTAGTGTTTAAATTTACTTAGTTTAATTTTAAGTCAATATACTAATATATGATGAGGCTGTGGTGCAGGAGCAAAAGCGACGGTAAACGAGAAAGTTTGTTGGTTCGATTCTCACCTGAGAAAATATTTAAAATTTTCATAAAGAGAAAACATTTAAAGTTCTGCTACTTAATCTCTATCTCTTATATAATAAGACAGTAAAAATATTTTGTCTGTACATTTAGTAATTTTGACTGAAATGGATAGAGGGACACTTAAAAAGAATAATAGAAAGCAAAAAGATTTTTTTTGA
>JAAIXJ010001854.1:120940-263166 GCA_013403705.1 Heliconius hermathena | reverse complement strand
ATATTTTTGTAACTTTATGTTCTTTTTACCTATATAATATACTCTGTGCTGATGTCAGTGAATAATTTAATTTACTCATTCAGAAACATCAGCACATTTAACAGAGTTTTAGAATTATGATGAGACGTATATTATATAGGTAAAAAGAACATAAAGTTACAAAAATATATACGTGTAATACATAATTAGCTTTATGTATATTTTATAAATATCAAATATCAACAATGGTCGTATTTTTTTATTTAAAACAATCAAAAATTCTTTGACGAAAATGTCGTAAAAAAAAGTCATATTAGAAGTCATTATAGTTGTCAATCGATTGTGCTTATTAAATCAGTAATCATGTATTTCACGAAAAGTGGGGGGCCGAAGTATCTTAGCACTAGGTTCCCAGGTTCCCTCTACCTATCTTGATATGAGCGGGATACAGCTTCAATTTAAAAAAAGTATTGTCTAGCTTTAATTTATTTCTTTTTCAATTTATTTAAGCTAAGAGGTTGTGTTAAACTGTATGTAACATTAACCCTAAAATAAGAAGTATCAAAAGCAATAACGAAAGTGCACTATAATGGACATCTCGAGTAGCATTATTATTGGCAGTTATTAGAAGAAAAAGAAAAGAATCAGTTTCGCAATATTACATTCTTTGCCTTATTTTCTCATATATGAGACTTTAAATATAAGAATAGCATTTATACTTTAAATTTATTATATAAATATTTTATTTAAATGAACGAAAAGTTCAAACTTTCATACGATTTCTGAAATCGTAATAATATTTAATTTTAACAAAAGTGCAACATTAAACGACAGGTTGTAGCTTCAATTCCTATTATATTTCCTAAAAAAAAAATCCAAATAAAAAAAAAACCAAAGAACAGTCAACCAGTCAACCAGTTTATGAATGAAGAATCATTATAAAACCCACTCCACTTCGAGTCCAGTCATTTTCCGATTCGAAAACAAAAAGCCCGGATCGGAACGGACGTGTGATTTATAGTCCAGGTTATTACATTTTGATTTATCGCAGGAACATATTCAAACAGAGGGTAGCGACATGTAAGAATTAATAAGGCATAGTTCGGTGTCGTATGTCATTGTCATTTTATACTAGGATTTACTGGCTTTCTAGTTGCTCTATCTGGTCTCTCACATTTTACTCACAATATATAGGAGATTTTTATAAGATAAAAAAACACAGCTTAAAGTTTTTTCCTTAGCTTTTTTTGGCACAGAATTTAGGGTTAAGTTAAGTAACTTTCTGTTCACCAATTTTGTTTTGAGTGACGGAAATTAACGCCGCTCTTTATATATCTGAGCGAGGAAATAAAATAATTTAAATATAATCACTTCACCGATTCAATGCTTCCAAAATTTGGTGGAAAACGGGAAAAGGATGTATTATTGACGGGGGTATAAGCACTAGGTTCTCAGGTTCCGCTTACTCTGCTATATGTGGGATATACGAGTAGCATGAAGTTAAAAACAATCCCCCGAGTGGTGAACGAGTCCACAACCAACTTGTTTTTAGTCAGATGTTGCCACTACGTCACGACGGTCTCAGCTATTTACAAGATTTTGGTATAAATTTTCCAATTTCTGCGAAAACTGCTAGTTACAAAAAAAAATCAATTTTCAAAATTTCATCAGCTGTAATCAGACGAAGTTGGTGTTTCACGTCTAATTAGACGAAGTGCGTTGTTGGATTGTACTATTCAAAACGCAATGCATTTTTGCGGAAGTCTGAGGGATGAGTGTAATTTTAAGAATTTTTCTCCGTCTCTACTATACTTTACTAAACATGTTTTTTTTTTAGTAAGAAAGTCCTTCACAATTACATTTTTTAAGGATAGATGACTTGAAATTATACAATCCATATTTCTTTCAACTTGGTATGTATATAAACACTTAAATGAGTTTTTAACTGGCTTCTTTTTTCGAAAAGGCGAAGGTAGTATATTCGACAATATTCTTTTTATGTGTGTTCATAAATTAATAATAACTACTAAAATTAAATTACGGAACAAAAAACATAAAATTGACATTGTAACCACAGTGACATGTATGAAGAGGTTGATGACAGTGGACGAGGCGAAAGAGGTATGTACAGACCGTAGCGTTTGGCGCTCCGTTCTCCCTGACTCAGTCAGAGAGAACAAGAGATAAAGCGTGAAGTTAAGTTAAGTTAAGTAAAAAACTACTTACTTCTTGGTTTCAATTTTATTTTTTTCTGACTACGCAAACTACTGCCAATAAATATGTAATGCCTAACTGTACCTCTAGGGTGCTGTTGATTGATTGATTGATATAGACCAAAATTTATTGACTTTACTATATATGATTACTTTTGAGGCAGACAGGGGCACAAGCGTGCTACAGTAAACGCTGCGTAGGTTGTGGGTTCATATCTCTGTGTTGGAAATTAAAAATAAATACTTAAAAAATATAAATCAACTTCACGCTGTGTCCCGCACACAGCAGGGTAGGCAGATGGTACTTGATGTTAAACACATCGTTCCCTATTTTCCGTCGTATTCTGAAAGGTGTTGAGTGGCGGAACTCAACGCCGCGCTTTGCCTCGACACCAGAGCGAAGAAATTCAAAATTTTAATTGAACCTACAATCTGTCATAAGTTTTCATACAACATTATATTATATTTGCGATATCATTACCTAAACTTAAACACATATTACACAGGAAACTGATACCTTGACGCGTACACTGTACAGTTTCGTTTCAGGAACACGTACAACTAGGGCGTGTCATGAACATCAAAGCATATTGAGCACCGATACCCGATCTAATAACTAACAAGTTACTAACTATCTATTCGAACCTAGATACCGCAGGAATTTAATACTGACTTTTCACATTAAACTTAGCTTTTAGTTGTTTGATATATGTTAAGAATAGTTTTTTTTTCTTTTTCAGTTTGACGCTGTATACCACACACAGCAGCGTAAGCAGAGGGAACCTAGTGTTACGATACTCCGTTCGCCACTTTCCGCCGAATTCTGGAGGCATTGTATGCTTAGTGGCGGAACTCAACGCCGCGCTTTGCCTCGACACCAAAGCGAAGAAATGGAAATATAAAATCAGCTTCACGCTGTATCCTGCACAAAGCAGGGTAGGCAGAGGGAACCTAGTGTTAAGACACTCCGTTCCCCACTTTCTGCCGCATTCTGGAGGCATTGTGTTGAGTGGCAGAACTCAACGCCGCGCTTGTCCTCGGCACCAGAGCGAAGAAATGTAAATATAAATTTAAGTAAATATTCATCTCCTCGAGTGGGGATCGAACCCACAACCAGTCGGTTTTACAGTCACACTTTGTGCCTCTGCACCACGACTGGCCTAAGAATAGTCGACAAACAAAAATCGAAAATATTTATGTTATATTGTTTTTTTGTTAAATGCTGTGGTTGTGGGTTCGATACCGTTATTGGGAAATGAATCATTCCTCCTTCTGGTATTTATATAAAAAATCATTAAAAAGGATAGAAATAATTTACTCCTGTTTTTGGTCAGGTGTTCTTTTAATTCGCCGTGGTTCACAGTATAAGCCTTTGGCATCCGTAGCCCGGGCCATTGGAACCGTGACGTTCTAGTGTCTCAATAGTTAGTTAAGTTCCACACAACTTGTCCGTGGTGTACTCAAGTAAGAGTTTTTTCCAGATAAAAATAATCTAACCTTAATTGGAACATTTTTGAATCATTTTATTTTTGAATAATGTTACTTAGATGGAGCCTATAACTAAGCCCTATATCTACTTTGTTAAATTGCGGCTTCGCCCGCACTATTATTTATTTTCTCATTTGAATTACTTTTGTGATCTAATAATATTATCAATTTAAAGATAATCCATACATTAAAAAAACAATTTAATAACACACTTATTTTGTAACAATATTGGATTTGACTTTACAGTGATATAACTTTTTAACTTTATAAACCGATTCAAATAAAAATAACACTAAATAATAAGGGAAGTTTCAGTAAAATACAATATTGAAAACTGCGTTTAATAAAATAAGTCGTTTCTGAGATTAGCTTGCACAAACGCACAAACAAACATTTAAAGAGAAAAAACCACGTACGCACTTTCTTATATTGATAAATGTCTCCGATAGTATATTTTCTCATATATATTAGAGGAGGCTTATTTCCAGCAGTGGACTGTAAATAGGCTGATGGATGGAGTACAGCGTCCTAGTTACAACTTTGTTATAAAAATAAAAAAAAACTAGGTTCCCTCTGCCTACTCTGCTGTGTGCGGGATACAGCGTGAAGCTGATTTTAACTTTCTTATATGTATAGATATTTTGGTTTACATATGTACTTTGGTTAAGCAACGTGTGGCGTGAGGCGCATGTATCAATGAGTGCCTTTAATCAGTTTAACGCTGTATTTCATATATATTAGACTTAACAAAGAGAAATTAGAGTTGTGTCACTTCATTCTCCGTTTTCCACTCAAATTCGACACTACGTGTCAAATTGTGGAACTCAGCACCGCATTTTTAATAAGTTTTCTTTGCCAATTCTTATAAAAATAGAAAAAAATGTATTTCAATATTAATACCTTATTAAAATAAACAACGAAATTGTTTTAGCGGGCTTCATTATAAAACTCGTGGAGCGTTAATTATTACATTAATCAAGCGATAAGCGATGGTGGAATCTAAAATGGCAAGTTTTCTTCACTTGGTACTCTCTTTTATTTTTTACCCGACTGCGGCTAAGTCGAAACGGAGGGTTATGTATATACTTCAACACACAAACACATATGTGTATCTGTTCCTTTGTTCCCTCGTAACTGTTAAAGTAGTGAACTGATTTTGATAAATAGTACGTCGTTGGATGTTTCTTGATGACGCGGGTGACAAGTAACTGGATATATAGTTTGTGCAGTCAAGATTGATAATTGTAGACTTATATTGCCAATAGAGAGTGTGGTGATTTACAATAATAATTAAGAGACCAGTCGTGGCACAGGGGCACAAAGTATGACTGTAAAACTGATTGGTTGTGGGTTCGATCCCCACTCGAGGAGATGAAATATTTACTTAAATTTATATTTCCATTTCTTCGCTCTGATGTCGACACAACAGGTGGCGTTGAATTCTGCCACTCAACACGCAATGCCTTCAGAATTCGGCGGAAAGTGGGGAACGGAGTGTCTTAACGCTAAGTTCCCTCTGTCTACCCTGTTGTGTACGATATACAGTGTGAAGCTGGTTTTATTTATTTATATGAGTTAATAGTAAATGGAAATGCCTTACTAATAATCAATAGCAATTTTGAAGTCTTATTTATAATGTACTGGCCGTCGCGGCGCATGGGCACAAGGGCTAACTGTAAGCGTGACGGTTGCGGATTGGATTGCCACTTTGGGGAATGAATTATTCTCATTGCCTAGCTCTGGCAAAAAGATAAAGCGCGGCGTTGAGTTCCGCTATTCAACCATCCAGTTTCACACACTGTCTCGAAAATGGGACGGTGCATGGCAACGGAGTGTCTTAACACTTGCTTATATGGCATGAAGGTAAAAGACTTATAATATGATTTTTACAATTTGCAAATTGAGATTATTTTAGTTTTAAATCGAATTCTAGAAAAGAAATAATTTGAAAAAGTATAATAAAATATTAAAATTAACGGTTGTCTGTTAGAATTTGTTGTAAGGACTCATTACATTACTTTAATGAATGTCTTTTGTGCATGTTACAAAATAAAGAAGAGAAAAACAAGAAGAAATAAAAAAGAGAGCGTAATGGAATATACTATTTCTTATAATAACTTAGAAGCTACCGCGTCCATTGTGGAGTATAAAGCTGGGAGTATTAACCGACACAAATGTATTTACTTCAGCTTTCTCTTTACTTCGTTTACATTATAATAGCAGTACGGATTAAGAAATACAATTGAAATAATTAATATGTAAAATGTTATTTTTAAGACAAAATATAGTTTTTTGTTACTAAAATGTTAAATTTTATTGGAAAATAATTGATTTTATTGAAGACTAAGTTTTACAGGCTTCTTCAGTGTGCTCAAATATCTAAGAGTTATGTACGACACGTGATACATTGTAAGGTAGCTCTGGCCGCGGGAAATTGAAATTATAGACGTAATTTCCTTCTTCGATTAATAAATAGACTATTTAATACAAAAATATACATTTTTTATTTAAACTATTATAGTTATTCCTGAGGTTAACGCGTTCAAACAAACAAACTCTTCAGCTTTATAATATTAGTATATATAGATGGTAAAATTGTCTATTATATTGTATAATTTTGAGTTTAAAGAACATAGTGATGTGCCTTTAGGTTTTGTCTTTCACGTCATACGCTTAATTAAGTGATAAATGCAAAAACATAAACAAAAATTTACTTTTTTATGAAATAAATAAACGACCTACAACAAATGTTATATTCCTGTACTACAGTTCTTAACGAGATATTTAAAAAATATGTAATTAAAATTACATTTTTTATAGCGTCGTTTGGATTTATTTATGCTGTGCCTTAAGTGTTCATAATTAAAAACTTTGGCCGTAAAAGAGGATGAACTACACGTAATGAGTATAGTTTGGCACGAATAAGCCGTTTCGTATTTAATCTATAGAGGCCTTTAATCTTTATATATTTATATTTTGTCATTTTTAGGGTTCCGTATCCCAAAACGAAGAAGCGGAACCCTTATAAGATCACTTTGTTGTCCATCTGTCAATAGCGTTTATGTTGAGATTACGTAGATGTATCATTAAGAATTAAGAATTTGTTGTACAAATAAATAAAAAAAACCAAAAAATGAAAATTTATACATATTTCATACAAGAAAATTATTAAAAACTTATAAAAATTTGTTCATTTCATACTTAATAAATGTAAATGTAAATAAATTCCGTAAATTTATCCTGAATTAACGCGGAACCCACAGTAAGCGAGTCCGACTCACATTTCACCGGTTTTTTACAATATATTTTTAGTGACACATCACTTTGTTCTCATTTTTAGGGTTCCGTACCTTTTAAGTAAAAAGGAACCCTTATAAGATAATTTTGTTGTCTATCAAGAGAATTTATCACAGGAACGCTTGGAGATATCGATATCAAATATCAAATTCAAACGATATACTCAGATCTACGGCCTCATGATTTACCGAAAAAAATGTATTACTATATTTAGTTTAAAAAACAGATATGGATGTTTATATCGCAAACGTTGTGTATTTCGACACTATAAAGGAAATCAAAATTAATAGGATATTTCCGGTTAACCTACAATTATGAAATTTGGAAAAAAATTGATAACTATATACTTGTGGTCAAATCCTAAAAATTATGTTATTAAAGCCGCTAGTTTAAGTGAGGTATCAGATGAAAAGGCACTACTATTAGCTAAACTAAGCTGGAATTTCAGAAAATACGTCCTCCAATTTAACCTCCAACTTTCTTACGGAACCCTTGTCCGGTTTTTTCTTATCAGGATTTACACATTGCAATCCAATGTTGCTTAGAAAATTTTTAAACGTTCATTTGTGGGTTCAAAAATTAACGATTGCATTGTTCTTATATTTCTATTATTTAATTTTCATTATATTTTCTTATTTTGATTATATATTTTTTAATTAAATAAATAAAACAATATAATAATAAATGAAAGCGCGGCGTTGAGTTCTGCCACTCAACACGCAATGCCTTTAGAATTCGGCAGAAAGTGGGGAACGGAATGTCTTAACACTAGGCTCCCTCTCCCTACCTTACTGTGTGCGGGATACAGCGTGAAGCTGATTTATTTTATTTTATAATAAATATAATAAATGAAAGCGTTCTAATGAGTCAATCGTTGCAAACCCACATACTCGCTGCTCTAACATTTACCACATTTTGCAGCACAGTAAATGTATTCTGCGGTCGCGGAAGCTTTTAAATATATATTGATCGCGGTGAAACACCCTAAAAGTGTAGAAATCAGTTTGTCGGTTTTAAACAAATTTAATTATTTTTCTATTAAATATTTAGTAGTTGTACCCGCTTGTAACATTGTGAGTTGAATGGCGGAACCCAACGCCGCGTTTCTTCTTACCAAAATGGCTAATCGATCCTACAAATGTCGCGTTTATAGTCCCACGCTTGTACCCCTGTGCCATGACGCTTCAACTCTGGCATAAATTTATTTTAGATTTCACACTGTATCCCACACAGCAGGGTCGGCAGACGGAACCTAGTGTTAAGATACTTCATTCTCCATTTCTCGCTGATTTCTAGCGGCATTGGGTGTTGAGACATGGAACTCAATGCCTCGCTTTGCCTCGACACCAGAGTAAAGAATTGAAAATATTAAATATTTAATTTCCTCGAGTAGGAATCGAACCCACAACTGACATCTATTTTGACAGTACCAAATTAAATAACTAGGCACATATTTTCAACTTGTTTAAATAGACACGTTATCAACATTCTGTAAATCGTAAAGTGATTAAAGTTTTATTATATGAGCCTGTTTTTTTGTCTCAAATCACCTGTTTGTGGCCTCTTCTTGTAAATATATTTAGGTATATAATGACACAGTACTAACTTATATGATATTAATAAGTAAGTTCAAATTCCACGTATAAGTGTAGATATAGAAAGGAAGTCCGGGTGGAAGTGCCAAAGCTATATTTTTGTGAAATAAAAAAAATATGGTGAAAAATAAAAAAAAATTGTATACAAAAAAATTCATTTCCCAATCTGTCTTTTTGGGGAACAGAATGTCCTAGCACCAGGTCCAGGATGTCCAGGTTCACTCTGCTCTTACGCTGCTATGCGGGATACAGCTGAAGATAAAAAAAGGCAGAGTCGAGAAAGGTTTAAATTTATTCATAAAAATTAAAATTAAAAAAAAAACTATGCAAATCAAAACACATAATATATAAGAGATGTTCAACTCCTTTTTGTCTTATTTATAATTCGCGGGAGATAAAAACGACGTTAGATCTCACTGAATAAAAATTTAAATGAGCCACGCCTCTGTGACGTCGATTGACCTTGATTCAAAAGCTAAGTGTAAACATTTATATATAATAGAATAGTAATTTTGTAGAAGTGGTGAATTGGATCTAAGATCAAAAAATCTGACAAATTATAAGAATTTGGGATTAGTGTATCTACTTTACTATGACTATGTATTTTTAAAAAATATTTTAAGAAAAAATATTAAGGCCGTCGTGGCGCAGTGGCACAAGTGTACGACTGTTAACGAAACTTTTGCAAGTTCGATTCCGACTCAGGGTAATGACCGCCGGTGAGTTCCACCACTCAATACGCAACGTCTCGAGAATTCAGCAGAAAGTGGGGAACCGAAAAGTCCTAATGGAAATAGAATGTCTTAACACTAGGTTCCCTCTGCCTACTATGCTACAGTGGTGGTGGGATACAGTGTGAAGCTAAAAAAAACAAAATAAAATTATAACCTTCGCCTTGCACTTGGATAGATATTTTTTATTTTAGATATAGTTTATTTTACAACCACAGCTTCATGTTTTTGCCGTCATAGCGGGGACGGAGAAAGTGGCGTTAAATCCCGCCGTTTCCGCCTCTATAAAAGATATTTCCTATTCAGTAGCGGGACAACTATAACGGGGGAAATTATAATACTTAAAATATTATCACTCTTCTAAGGTAGCATCGAACTCACAATCATTATAGTTACCAGTTACGGTCGCTGCTCTACTGCGCCACAACTTCACTTAGTCGAGATTTTAAAGAGACTATGGAGTGTCTTAACCTTCTCTTTATCACCTAAAAAAAAAAAAGATTGCTCAACATAAAAACATATTTAGATAACTTACAATAGAAAGAAATTGTTCTTAAATATCACATAAAACAAATCCACTCCAGGTAGTAACAAGGCAAAATTAAAAAAAACAAACATTTAATTAATACTTATCACTGAATTAAAACAATTACAATATGACATATAATTATTATTCAACGACTTACGCGTACCCAAATACTATCAGTCGAGTTGCGCAAGCGCCGGTCAACGCACGTATTTATAGAAATGGCGGCGCGTAAACTAAATAATTTTGTTGTTTTAGCAAGGAATTACAGCTCAAAAGTTGACAAAAATGTTGCCTTCCTCGGCCTTGGTAATATGGGAGGGTATATGGCAGCGAATTTAGTTAAAAAGGTATTTGTTTTTAGTTTATTTTTAGGTTAACTAAGCTATCTGTACCGGTGTGGTGTGATTGGAATGTATAATTGTAAACCGGTTTGTTTGTGTAAAATATAAGAGATATATATTATATAATGATAAAATATTGTGTTTTGTTAAGTTTTATTATGGAATTGGATTTTTTATTGAATATTAAAAAAAGATCTTTGTGTTTGAATATATTTAAATTAATGTATGGAACACCTGTTTTCAGTAATTGTATCGGCGATAAACTATAATACAATTATAATATAATACATAACATTACATTATTAATTATTGATTTATTAATAATTAAATTATAATATTTTTTTTATTTAATAATAGCTAGTTTTGTCGTAAATAAGTTGTAATGTAGAATTGATATGATAGCATATAAGTTATCGATTAACAGCAATAGATGATTAATTTCAATGGTTTTTTTTAGTATGAAATGTCTCTCAGAGAAAGAAAATAGTAAGTGGTTTCATATCTCATACAGCAGGGTAGGCAGCGGAAACCTAGTGACAAGACACTCCGTTCTCCACTTTCCGCCGAATTTTTCAAGGGATTGCGTATTAAGTAGTGCAATTCAATGCAGGACTTTTGTCTTGGTGCTAGAGCGAAGAAATGAAAATAACAAGGAATAATAACTCATTCCCCCAAAGGTTGAAATTCAGCATGTTACCTACATGCTGAATTTCAACCGTTAGGATATAACTATAAGATATAATATATAAGAGTAACAAGAGTAACAAGAGTTTCTGGAAAATCTCTATGGGAACCGAAAAAAGAGGTTTCCCATTTTACATCTTAAATGAAACGCAAAAATTATAATAAAGTGTGACTGTAAACACGACTGGTTGAACCCACCGGTTCGATCTCCACTTGAGGAAATAAAATATTTATTTAGATTTATATTTCCATTTCTTCGCTCTGGTATCGAGGCTAAACGCGCCGTTGAGTTCCGCCTCTAAACACCCAATGCCTCCAGAAATCGGCGAAAAATGGGGGACGATGTGTCTTAATACTAGGTTTCCCCTGCTTACGTTGCTGAGTGCGAAATACAGCGTGAGGCTGTTCTCTTTTAATATTTACGACTAACCAGAACTACTACAATTGAAAATAATTTTAAAATCACATTTAGTTAATAGGTTAGTTGGTTTGAAATAGTAGTAAGTATTTCAAATTAAAAATGTATGTAACATAAACTGATGTCAAAACGTTCAGGCGGATACGGCGATAAAGGGAATATTTATTTTACTCTGTATTTTTATGTATTTTAGAGCATATATATATTTTTATATTATGTATGTAAAAAAAAACTTATATGGTTTGCCTTATACACGAGTCACTTATATTAATTTATAATATGACTCCAAATCTAAATTTTTACCACCTCTTGTACCTTTTTGTAGCTTAACATATTTTAGCTGCGCAGCCAGTGGCTTAGTATGGTTATTTAAACAAAGCATAGCAGAGAGAAACTAGAGTTAAGACACTCCATTCCCGGCTGTCGAATTTGAGACATTGTGTGTTGAGTGGCTGAACTCAACGACGCCCTATGTCTTATCTGTGTAGAAAAATTAAAATAATTTATTATCCCTAGTGCGGATAAAACCTTCAATTAATACGTTTATAGTAAAAAATGTTTATAGTTTGAATTTATTAATAAAGGGCGTAAATATGTAGTAAACAAACGCAAATTTGCTCGGTAACTGGTAAGATCCTTCTCATGTGAGTACAAGCATTCAATGAAAAAAATAACCTTTCCGATCAGACAGCATTACGTTATCAGCTGTTATCAAAATGGAGATAACAAACACTCCATTAGCATAAAGCGCTAAATAAATTGGTTTTTATTATATTTACTTAATTTTTATAATAAATATACTTCTTTGATTATGTAATACAAATGTAAAATATTAAATAACTCAAAACTATTGTATTATAAGGAAAATAAAAAAAAAACCCGACTGAATAAACTAAATTAATGTATGCAGTAAGACTCGCGCCAATCAAAACAAATCCAAGGACGTATCACTTATCAAAATCAGTTCACTGGTTAAATAGTTATAAGGGAACAAAGGGACGGTCACACATACATACGTTCTAAAAATATAACCGTCTTGTTGGTCTTCGCCACAGTCGGGTAATTACTTATACCACTTTAAATGAAACTATTTTAACCGGATTAATCGTGTATATTTAAGATTTTATATTTTGGAAACCCGACGTTTCGAACACTTTGCAGTAGTCCGTGGTCACGGGTAGACTGAGGTGGCATTCGTCTGTCAGTGACTGCCACCTAAAACGCATTGTTTTGAAAGCAAGGGGTTAAAGGAAGAACGGAGTGTCCTGATAATAGTTGCTCTTTGCTTACCCTGCAAAGCGGCATACATCGAAAAGTTGTAAAAAAAATATTTTCAGACAAACAAACATTTATATCCCTAAAAATAAGGAAAAAATGTCTTTTCCGATTTTTAAGAAAATAAATTTTTTTTTTTCTGTAAAATAACCTTTTTACCATTCAAGAATGATATGGGACACAATATTGAATAGGCTGATCGTTATTCGCTAACAATCTCTATTCAACAGTGTTAGCATTTGGGGACTCGACGTTTTGACTCTTTCGAACAAGTTATGTGACCTTTATACAAATCGCCATATATTTAAAAGTATAAGCAAATGATTGTTTAATTATATGAATATGGAATAAAAGTTGATAATTCAAATATTCTATTTTTTATGAATTTGAAAGGATACTTTAAATACTATATTTTGATTAAAAAAAATCAGCTTCACGCTGTATCCAGCAGGGTACGCAGAAGGAACCCAGTGTTAAGACACTCCGTTTCATCTTTCCGCCGAGTTCTGGAGACTTTGCGTGTTGAGTGGCGGAATTCAACGCCGCTTTGCCTTTTGAACCAGAACGAAGAAATGGAAATATAAATTTAAGTAAATATTTCATCTCCTCGAGTGGGGATCGAACCGACAACCGGTCGGTTTTACAGTCACACTTTGTGCCCCTGCGCCACGACTGGCCTCATTAATATTGTTTTTTATCCAAAATGGTGGATTACAACTTTTTGCACAATCCACCTAATACGCTACTAACTAATAACATGAAATAACAATAATAATGACAAAAGATTGAGGGCCTATAAGAAAATAAAATTAAAACTTAAGAAAATTCTTGCGCAATAAAAGTAATGTTTTATTAAAATAAAAAATAAATCAGCTTCACGCTATATCCCGTACACAGCAGGGTAGGCAGAGGGAACCTAGTGTTAAGACACTCCGTTCCCCACTTTCTGCCGAATTCTGGAGGCATTGCGTGTTGAACTCAACGCCGTGCTTAACCTCGACACCAGAGCGAAGAAATGGAAATATAAATTTAAGTAAATATTTCATCTCCTCGAGTGGGGATCGAACCCACAACCAGTCGGTTTTACAGTCACACCTCGTGCCGCTGCGCCACGACCGGCCTCAATAAAAAAAATAATGTTTTATTACTTTTATTATATAAAATTTTTATTATGGGTTTTGTAATAAGTTATAGACATTTATTTTCAGTAATATAGGACAAGCGCGGCGTTGAGTTCTGCCACTCAACACGCAATGCCTCCAGAATTCGGCAGAAAGTGGGGACCGGTGTGTCTTAACACTAGGTTCCCTCTGCCTACCCTGCAGTGTGCGGGATACAGCGTGAAGCTAAACATCTAAACAACAATATTAATCAGTCCCGATTGAAGTCAGTCGTGTCGCTGGAGCATATGCGTGTAACTGAACCGCGAAAGTTTGATTGTTCAATCCCCACTCGAGAATAGGAAATATTTTATTGAAAATATATATAATATTTGTTCTTTGTGGTGTCGAGGCTTAGCACGGCTTTGAGTTCCGCCATACTATTAGAATTTGGCTGAAAGTGGGGACCGAAACGTCTTAACACTAGGCTCCCTCTGCCTCCCCCGCAGCGCATATAGCGCTTCACGCTGTACGTCAAGTTGAAAAAAAAAATGATTTCATGTTCATGTCTTTTATTATCATAGCAACTGCACTGAATTGAAGTCGAAATCCAAATTTCAACTCAATCGGGTACTAGGAACTTGGTCAAATTTAACTTGTAAGATTTACATATACTAACACACTAACTAGGACGGCAAGTTAAATAAAGGCTTGTGAAAAGAAAAGTTTAGAATCCATTCATAAAGAAATATTTCTTATCGATTGTTTTTTTTATGTAGATTATATAGCGCAATTTTTTCAAATGCTAAACCATTTTTTTTAAATAATTTGTTATTCAAAAACAAGGAAAATGAGCGAAAACAGAAAATTACTTTGAAGAATGGAAAATTTAAAGCTGAAGAGATCCAATAGGATTCGATTTCACATTAAATTAAAAATTGAAATCAAGTAATGAATCATCAAATAGCATAAAAATTCATTTAAAACATTCGAGATCGAGTAAAGAATATTGGTCCAACGCAAAAATTAATTATTTTGTTGCGGATTCTGTCGTAATTTCGTAAATAATGTTTTCGAATATCGAAATGGTGTGGCTCATACAATTTTTCTATGGAAATCTTATTCTTTGAAGTATAAAATATGATGTTTTATGACTTTAATACTATGTAGAAAATAGTTATCACTATTTACTCACGTCTGTAATCTTATTTTACACGGGCGATGTCTTAACATTCGGTTTCCTCTTGCTATTCGCGGGCTGCATCCCGGAAATTAAAACACTCTGTTCTCCGCTTTACGCCCAAGTTTCGCGACTTTGCGTGGTGAATGACAGATCTTTTAATATTTTTTTACAAAGCCGCGGCTTGTTTAAAATTTAAATTTTGTTAAAATATTAATATCTTTTCATATATTTCGTAACGCAATGCGGAACCCAAAAATCCAAAGAACCATTTAATTCCGCTTTTACTGGTATTTAAAATTAAAATACGTTCAATTTATGCAAAGATTATGTTAAATTATGCAGATGGACGGTTTTCGCGTGAATGCTTAAGGTCGAATCGCCACGAAAAACACATTTATCAAAAGTAGATTTTGTAAATATTTCTTACAACCAGTTAATATAATATTTTAAAGATTTTTTTTTCTAGATATGTTCTATTATCATCAACATCAACTTTGATACACCAAAGTTGATGATGAGAGTTCTACAGATTTTTAGATGGTGGAAGTAAAACAATAAATTCGTTAACCCTGTACAACCAACACACATACTTTATACTATTCCAAAAAAGGAATTACCTGCTTTAATAATTTGTCAATTATACACGTTCATTGAAATAGTCGCAAGAGTGTGACTGTACTGTATCGACGATTCGATTTTTTAATACTTTCTAAACCAAAGGCCAGGCGTTGAGTTCCGCCACTGCCTCGAAAATTTGGGAGAAAGTGGAGAACGGAGTCTTAATACTATTGATTTAATTTTAATATAATCTTTTAATTAATCGATATTGAAATTATGAATGCATTTACTACTAAAGCTACATTTCTTCCTATATAATTTTAGTAGAGCCAGATTCTCTATATTCGTAGTTTGTCTTTGTTTGTGCAAAAACTGAATTTGCATAACGTTTGTCTAAAGGCAAGTTTTTTTCTATCTGAAGAGAATAAATAAATATTTAAAGTCAATTTTGAGCTAAGAATAATTAAATGGCTTAACCCTTTTGTGGATGGAGTTGAAATTAATAAATAAGATTGCCTATGACTAAATAATATTTTATGATTAATATATAAAACGGTCCCACGTACCGTCGTGGCGTAGAAACATACAGGTGTGACTGTAACGCGATGGTAGTGGCACAAAAACTAATCGAAAATTTCAAGGGACATTTCAACGCTTTTTATTTGACTTGCGGATTGAATCTTACGAGCAAAAGGTTTTCTATAACTATATTTATTTTATTTATTTTATAAACTTCGGCTTTTATAACATGTAATTTGTGCGTATACTTTTCGAGAAAATGTAAATTTTAAATATTCAACGGTCACTTGCCGCCACCCTCAGAATTATGAAAACAAGTTGTTCATGATTGAATGTACTCGCGGCTTCGCCCGCATACCACCTATAATACTTTTATTATGCTGCATTTGCCGACAGATTGATATATATAATAGAATATTGTTAAAATTTATTTGCCAAACAAAAACCGAAAACGATATATTCTTTTTAGGTCCCCATATCTTATACAAGTTTCTCTACATTACAGGGTTTCAACGTGCGAGGCTATGATCCATCCAAGGATGCCATTTCTGCGGCTGCCAAAAACGGTATCTCCGGTGCCAGCTCTATCGCAGCGGCGGTAGACGGTGCTGACGTAATAGTGTCCATCTTGCCAAGCAACAAAGTTGTCCTTGAAGCATATCTTGGCAAGGATGGTGTTGTTAAACATGTAAGATACAAAATTTTGCTTTTTCTCATTATTTTTGAATAGAAATACAAACCCAAAACTAAGACAGATTCACTGATCATAAAAAAACGAAACGAAACGATTTCCAGCTTTATTGATTGATGCATAGGAACTCTGTATTTTTAGAAACACCTAAATGTATTTTTATATTATAATCAAATTATACAAAATATTAACATAAATTGTAGCCTACGTGTTATTCTGATGCTTAAACCATATTGCTTTAAAGTTTCATCTAAATCCGTTCAGTTGTTCTTGCGTAAAACTAGAACAAACATTAATTGTTACAAACTTTCACATTTATGATATTAGTAGGTTTTAGTTTGGCGTCTATTGTAACGATAAATTTCATATTCTAGATAGACTTATTTAATAAAATAAAAAAATCTGTTGAAAATTATTAAAGATCAGCCAAGATCTTCATATCATATTCTGTAGGTTATTAGTTTACCTCTAGAAATCAATCAATTTCTAGACGATATTTCAAAACTTATGCCGGGTAAGTAGATTTAATTCAAATTTGGTTATATAGTGTGAGAAGCTTGGAAAAGCGTTAAAGGCTGCTTAGGACTGCACGATGGACTCGGTATCTGCATGGTAAATTTAAAGAATGTAGATTCTTCTTTTTTATCTTTATACTTTGGAATTAAATGAGGACATTCGCCACGGTGCTCTTGGTCAAGGTGACCATATGTCGCCTTGACTAATGCCTGTAACTCGCAATGAGATGATACAATGAGCACTGCATCATATGCGCATCGCAGGCAATTTACACTTAAGTCACCTACTTTCATTCCCATGTCAAATTGAACAACCAAGCTGAGGTGACTACTCACATTGTACCGGGGTAGTATCTTCCATAATTTCGTTTTCTCAACTATGTGAGAAAGCACAGACAACTTTTTGGTTAACGACCAAGAATTTTTCTGTGATCATGCAGAAGGAAACGATCTGATCTATACATTCTCTTCCAGGTCTTAAGCCTCTTTGGGCTTCCCATAACAGCCTTTCACTCTCTTGCATTCTTCTCGCTAATACTTTAGCATAAACTTTACTACCCAAGCTAATGAAACTGATAGACCTATGGCTTGTACAGTCTCATACAAAGGCACAATGACTACATCTCGCCAAACGTCTAGGACCTCCCCTGATGTCCAGCATAAATTTCACAAAAACTAGAACAAATCCAAGACGCGTGGCCCACCATCATTGATCACCTCGGCAGTAATCTTCTCTCGCTGCTTTATCATATTTTAGATTTCGTATTGCACTCTCAATTTCTTTTACACTGATTTCGTCATCAGCTACATCAAGATTCAGCGTTTCGCTGTTACTTTTTATATCTATAATATTAATATAGATATAAAAAAAATATATTATTAATATCTATTAATACACAGGCCAGTAGTGGCGCAGGGGCACAAAGTGTGACTGTAAAACCGACTGGTTGTGGGTTCGATCCCCACTGGAGGAGATGAAATATTTACTTAAATTTATATTTCCATTTCTTCGCTCTGGTGTCGAGGTAAAGCGCGGCGTTGAGTTCTGCCACTCAACACGCAATGCCTCCAAAATCCGGCAGAAAGTGGGGAACGGAGTGTCTTAACACTAGGTTCCCTCTGCCTACCCTGCTGTGTGCGGGATACAGCGTGAAGCTGATTAATATACGTAAGTTGTTATTTTTTATCGTATTAGATACGTTAATTCGATCAGGTATATTGGGTTACAATTTTTAAAAAATTGACCTACTTTAGTGAGCTCATTANAGTGGACCCCAACGTGCCCAAAGAAATCTTCCCGGTGGCCATCGAGAGCGGAGTCGGCTTTATCGATGCTCCTGTTTCTGGAGGTATTTTTTTTTGTTTAAATGTTTTAGTTATGGCTTACGAATGTGTCAGTTGATTACCAATCATATAATCTACGTCGTGACGTATGTAGAAGGTTAAAAAAGTTATATTTTTTAACTCGTATTTTGTTATTGTGAAAGATCGATAGAATTTAGTGATAATTTGTAATGTTTCTTCCTTTTTTATGAGGCCAGTTGTGGCGCAGCGGCACGAGGTGTGACTGTAAAACCAACAGGTTGTGGGTTCGATCCCCACTCGAGGAGATGAAATATTTACTTAAATTTATATTTCCATTTCTTCGCTCTGGTGTCGAGGTTAACACGCTATGCCTCCAGAATTCGGCAGAAAGTGGGGAACGGAATGTCTTAACACTAGGTTCCCTCTGCCTACCCTGCTGTGTGCAGGATACAGCGTAAAGCTGATTTAATTTTTTATTTCTTCCTTTTTTATTAATTTTTAGCTTCATGCTTTATCTCGCATAAAACAGATTAGACAGTAGAAGTGAAGAAGAAAATGGCCGCAAAATAGCAAAGGGAATCGAGTGTGAACTTTGCGAACACATTTTCGAAACGTGTATTAGGTGGCCAAACTCGTATACGTAAGAAAATTCATAATTTAGTATAATTTAGAAAAGAAATAAGTTAGAAAAAAAGAAAGAAGGCAAAAAAACTGTTGCGTCGTCGTGGCGAAGTGGTACAGCATCTGTCGCGGCGGTGGCGTCTTTGATTCTTACTGGGGGGAATGAATTATTTTCATTTACTCATTAACGAAAAAAACAAAGTATGACGAATCTCATAATTAGGAGAAAAGTGGAAAAAGAAAAGTCTTAGCACTAGATATTCTCTTCTATTACATAAAGTGAAAAGACTTTTTTACTAGTATTTCATTTTTTGTCTTTGAATATAAAATCAATGAAACTATTTATCGCAATCTATTGTTTATATTTCACGATACATCGTCATAAGTTGATAACTTTCCAACCTTTATCGTCGTGACATTAATCTATATTATTGACATTATTATGTCTTTAGAGGCCAATCGTGGCGCAGTGGCACAGTGACTGCAAACGCGACTGGTTGTGGGTTCGATCCCCAGTCGAGGAAATAAAATATTTATTTAAATTTATATTTTTCATTTCTTCGCTCTGGTGGCGAGGTAAAGCGCGGCGTTGAGTTCCGCCCCTCAACACGCAATGCCCCCAGAATATCCTGCTGTATTCGATTCGATGCGAGATACAGTGTGAAACTACTGCCTGCAACTTCGTTTACATAAATATTTTTAATTTTTTCTTATTTCTCCGAGTGAAAATCGAACTCACAACCATCTTGTTTGCAATCAGACGCAACCGCATTTCACCACAGATGCCTTAATTTTCTATAACATTTATTTGACAACGAAAACTGCCTATCATAATGTAAGCCAAGTGTTGTTCACTTGCTAATGTGCCATTACAGATAAGAATCATGCCATAATGTGAATAATTTTCTGTTATTCGTTTCCCGAATTGGTTATATGTGAATGTGTGTAAAGAAGACACAATTTTTAAATTTTTTTTTAGTTTCACGCATTTATCCCACATGTAGCAGGATAGGCAGAGGGAGCCTAGTGATATTCCGCTCCCCAATTTCCGTCGAATTCTGGAGATATTTTGTATTGAGTGGCGGAACTCAACGCCGCTCTTTGCCTCGACATAAGAGTGTAAAATATTTCATTTCCTCGAGTTCGAATCGAACTCACATGCTGTCATTTTTACAATCATACGCTTGTGCCACGACTGGCACTTAATTTTTTAATTTTTTTTTATATTATTAAATAATATTTGAAACAGAACGAAAGTTCTCTTCTGCATATGACAATGTTCAACACAGCGTTAAACTAAGTTTAAAGTTTGTGTTTTTAAAATTTAAATATTACTAGCAACGAAAATTCATCCAGTCGTTTTTTGAAATCGCAACTAAAAATTTAAGAACAAATGACATAAAAAATTGGATTCTACAAAATCTCAAAAGAAGAAATCAAAAAAAAAAGATATAAAGGAATTGCCAGTTACACAATCGAGATATAAAAACTATTCTGAAAATTCAGCATTCATTTTTCAAGAGGAAAAGTAAAGTAAAGATATCATGACAAAATGAACTGAAACAAGTGATAGCCGGTGTCAGATTAAAATGGCCGGGGGCTTGAGCGTTCTTTGTCACTACTATGACAGTTTGCTAACGTTTTTTTAGAGGAATTCGTAGACATTCCGTGTAATGGAATGTTGTATTTGAACTAGAATGTGAAAGGTTTTTAAGTAATCTTCAGAAGCGGTTGACTGTAAAGCTATTCCATTTCCATATTCTGACCTGGTGAAACGCTGCTTAACGGATTGTTAAATTAAAAAAAATCTATTAATAGGTTGAGACCGGAACCACCACGTGTAATACACATCTGAACTATGTCACATATAGCAGGGTAGGCAAAGGGAACCTAGAGTTGAGTTTCCCAAGTTACTACTCCGTTTCCCAAGTCTAGCCCTATTCGGGATATTGCGTGTTGAGTGTTGACAAATAATTACTATCTAATTTTATTATAAGCTTCTCCATGTATCCCAAAAATAGCAGGGCAGGCAGAGGGAATCTGGGAACGTAGTGTTAAAACATTCCGTTTTTATTAAGACACTTATGTTAGTTATTTTCCGCCTAATTCTGGAGGCACTGTGTGTTGAATTGTGAAACTCAATACCGCGCCTGGCCTCGTTATCAAAGCGATGAAATGAAAATACTAAATATTTAATTTCCTTGAGTGGGAATCGAACCCACAACCAGTCGCGTTTAGAGTCGCTCGCTTGTACCCCTCTGCACCACGACTGGCCTCAGACTTCTCAAATTAATATTATACAAATATTTTCTACATATCATGTCTCAGTTAAGACTTAAATATAAGATTAGATAAGATAAGCTTTGTGACATTAAATAACAATTTGAATGTCATACACTTGTTTTTCATTTGAAGGAAATAAGCACGTATTGATAATAAACGTTCTTGGGTGGTAATCTTTATGATATTTTATATGACGTTTTCATGTTTTAACTAAATTTTTTAGACTACACTCTGTATTCTACATACTCAACAAATTTGTGGGTATTGGTACGATTCCTACTCGGGGGTGTAATATTTCCCCATTAAGACAGATGGTGCCCCAAATCTGTTTGGGTAAAGATTTATTTATTTTTCAACATTCTTTGCTTTTTTCCAAAAAAATTCTGGGGTGGGCATGCCCAAGTGGTTACCTTCCTTCCTAATCGAACAAATCTAACGCTAAGACGCTCTGTTACCATTAAGACACTTCCGTTCTCCACTTTCCACCGAATTCTCAATATATTGAGGCGAAATTCAACATCGCGCTTTGCTTGTTTACCAAAGTGAGGAAATAAAAATATTAAATATTTCATATTCTCGAATTAGAGACGGTTTCCCCCAGAAAATGAACCCACAACCGTCGCGTTTATGTACACTTGTGCCCTTGCGTAGTGCAACGGGCTCTGTGAGATAAAATCGTAAGTTAAATAAAATTGAAAGACATATCTATAGATACCGATCAGTGGTACAGCGTCTGAGTGTAAACCCGAATACTGTGGGTTCGCTTTCCACTCGAGGGAGCGAATTATTCCCATTTATTCCTTTTCGCAACAATACCATAGCGTTAAGTTTCGCTAATCAGCACACAATATCTCGAAAATTGAAGGGAACGGAGAGTCTTAAGCTAAACACTAGGTTCCCTGCCGTTTCAGATATACTTTTATTTTTTAGTCATAATTTTTTTAATGTAAATTTAATATTCATTTTAGGTGTAATGGGCGCCCAAAATGCTACACTAGCATTCATGGCAGGAGGTCGTAAAGAAGACTTTGACAGATCCTTACCACACCTACAAGCGATGGGTGCCAAGCAGTTCCACTGTGGAGACATTGGCGCTGGCCAAGTTGCCAAGCTCAGTAACAACATGTTGATGGGCATCACTGGCATGGCCACCGCTGAATGTATGAATATGGGTATAAAGTTAGTAACATTTATGTATATGTTTTTTGTTTTTTTAAGTTTGTGAGTTTCGAGAGTGTTATTTTTTTTCTCTGAACATGGTTCGTGATTTTTAGGATTCCGTATTTCAAAAAGAAAAGGAAAACCACGTCTTTTTTGTAAATTTTTGTTTTTATTTTTTGTTTTCAACTAAAAAAGCTAAGATAATAGTCGCATTGTATGAAATTCGCCGCGTAATTAAATGTGTAGGAGTTAAATGGTGTTATATAAAAAAAATATATATTTCCTGAATCCGAGATGAATCTGTCTTGAACGGCGGAAGTCAATGCCACAATTTGTCTACCAGATCGAAGAATTAAAAATAATAATATTAATAAAAAAAACAAGCTTTCTATCTAGAAAATAGAATACAATACACTATGGAAAAAAATCAGATGTTTTTTTCAGTGGTGTATTGTATTTTACAAATCAAGCTCTTTCATTTGATATCCTTAGATTAACAACAATATTGATGGTGTCATTTCATTGTCATTGGAACTGAAGTCGTAGTCCAAAGGAAGTGGGTCGACCTCAGCTTGCAAGAACTCGCATACACTACAATACAAGCATACTACATACAAATATAGTACTATGTATGGTAATTCCTCAAGTGAGAATTGAACCCATACTTACTGCTTTTTTTATACTTATTACAAATTATACTAAAAACAAAGGCAGTAAAATGACAAAATATGTGAAATTTAATAATCACTGTAGCTCACGCGCTATTGAGTTGAAGCGACATAAATCCTAAATTATGAATAGACTGCATTAGTTACGTTTAGTATAAAATTGACAGAGATAGATTGTCACATGATAAAAGCCATTGTAAGCTTGTCCAACAAAAACGTTGATATTCATTTATTTTTAGTGGATAGGCCCTTAGTAGTTGGATTCTGTATTCAAACCGAAAGTAGTGAGTTTGATTGTCATCTAAAACAGGTAGACATTTAAATTATATTATACTTTATATATAATTTTATTTTTATCAGCTTCACGCTGTATCCCGCACACAGCAGGGTAGGCAGAGGGAACTTAGTGTTAAGACACTTCCATTCCCCACTTTCTGCCGGATTCTGGAGGCATTGCATGTTGAGTGGCAGAACTCAACGCCGCGCTTGTCCTCGACTCAAGAGCGAAGAAATGGAAATATAAATTTAAGTAAATATTTCATTTCCTCGAGCGGGGATTGAACCCACAACTAGTCGGTTTTACAGTCACACTTTGTGCCACTGTAAACTAAAATAGACGTAAATTTTCATTTTTTCCCATCTCCCATGACATTTTTCAAAATGTTCTCTAAATATTTACCTACACTCCCGCACAAGTATCTATATGCCAAATTTATGCACTAACTAGATTTGACTTTCGCTGTCACTCACTCAATCAGCAACTGTAGAGATTTATGTATATAAAATAATATGCATTATAATGTAATAATACTGTAAAATATTATTACATTATAATGCATATTATTTTTTTAAATGAAATCTGTCAGGTTTTACGCACAATAAAAAAGTAGATAAAATTGTAATTAATATGAATATACTAACGGTCTACTCGCGATTTCGCCCGCATACTATCTTTATATTTTTTATTGTGTTGCTATTTTTGCCTACAGATTGGTTATATAATTTATACATTCAATAATGAATAACTTGTATTCATAATTTTGAGAAAGTGCAAGCACTGCGTAGCTAATTGAGAGGATGACATCGGCGACATGGGCGCCCCCTACGGGACTCAAACCTTGTCTTGCGGCCATAGAACGAACGAAGAACGTTGAATTATTTTAATTTTATATTTTCTCGAAAAGTACTCCTCCAAATTGAATGCTATAGAAGCCAAGGTTTATTTTCATTAAATTTCTTTCATTAAATTTATGAATGTTAAATAAAAAGCAGTCAAATATCACCTTGCAATAATTAAATATATTTGTTCACAAATAGTATACTATTATGACTTATTTATAAAAGATAGATTACGGTGTTGCTGACTTTTTTTTAGAATTAATTATATATATTGATTTGCAATACAATGTACTTGCATATATTTAACTATTTCATCGCACGCGGATAAAATAATTAGATGACATCCATTATTATTGTTATTTCATTATTTAAAGCTTACTCAGATTTACACAATGAACTTAGATAAGTCTATAGCATTCCTGAAAAATATAGCTTTCATACAAAACAAAAAAAATTAAGTCCGACCATTCAGTTCAAGAGATATTAGGGTTTTAACAAACAAACAATCACTTCCGCTTTATTATATTAGTACAGATATGTCAGTTGGGATTCAAGTTCTATTAAGAAAAATAGATTCACTTTGTAACGTAACAAGGCAAATCACGATGTTGAGTGCCACCACTGAACTCAAAAAAAAAAAAGAAAAGAAGAAATAACTTTCGTTTATAATAATAAACATTCATAAGAAAACACGAAACAAAATTGAGATCATGCCGTAAACTCTTATTAAGCTCAATTCCACTCATAACGGTTCATTTATTACAATGAAATATAAATCAAAGAAATTCGTAATTTACCGTCGCGTCGTCGTCGGACTTGGTAGCTTTTCATTATAGTTAATTTGCCCATCAGTTTGCTGGGAAACGGAAATATAGTCACGTACAGTCATAAAGAAAGGTCTGTACAATGTATAAGCTTCAGAGAATAATTGGTTCAGTGCTCAGTTGAGGTAAGGTATGTATTTTATAGTAATCGTCGTTGCAAAATTGTTATATTTTCTGTTTTTTTTTTGGGTGCGCCAGTCTTATATCGGAATAAAAAATAAAATAATATATAGGAACTGATAAATAGGGCACTGTGATACAGCGGTATAGCGTCACTATAAACGGGACAACTGTGGGTTCGATTTCCAATCGGGGCAATGGATATTTTCATTTACTCACCCTGGTAACAAGACAAAGCGCTAAGCTTGAATTCCGCCGCTTCTTCAGACTTCTCGAAAATTGGGCAGTATATGGAGAACGGAGTGTCTTAACACTGGTCTGAGTGTATGTAGAATGTAAGGTGACAATAAAAAAAACTGGTAAAGGTACCTACAGCTAGAATAGTAAAATACAAACGCTAAGAAGCTTTATCTGTCTTCAAGACGTGAATGCAATTTAATTAAATTTACGTTAGACTGTTCCGCAGAAATGCTGAGTATTTGGCGAAGTATAATTTGTTTAACGACTTCCTCATATTTGTGTTGCATGTACCTTGATGGCTGTAGTAATGAGAATTATATAATAAGGAGAATGGTTGCAGCTTCAAATCCAATTCGGGTTTTGAAAAGGGTATTATCGAAATTCCATTAGGAACGAGAATTTTCCCTTTTACATCTTAAAATCAGTCAGTACATACTAAAACTTTTCAATACATTCCATTCTATTATCCAAAACGATTCCAATACAATAAGAAATAAAGGCTCGCCAATTCAAGTGTTCCAGACCTAATTCATAAGGAAACGCCGATCTCAGTTATATTTGAAGTAGACCAGACATCAAAATGTAACCTTCCAATCATATTTATATGGAAATGAGGGTAGGGTTTTTATTAAAGTCGGGGCCAAAATTTCTCGACAATTCGCTAGAGATTTACGACGTTTTTGGCGTCAAAGATAATTTTATTTGAAATTGAAGTGTTCGTTGTTCATCATATTCGATTTTTTTGTGAGTGAGCTTTTAAAAACGTTTCGTGTATGAAGTGAAGTGATAATTTTATAACTTAATGTCTGTCACATTTAGTTTCGTTAAAAAAAAACCATTTTATTGCCATTAAAAATAAAAATATAGTCTCTACATTTCTTTTTTGAAGGTGCTAAACTTTAATTATATCTTTACGCCATATCCCACATATAATATTAAAAATATAAGGTATAACGCCGCAGCTTGTCTTGTTATCAGACCACGAAAATGAAAATAATTCTTTCTCCCGATTGGGAAGCCAAATAAAATAAATAGCCCATAAACGCTGTGTTTACAATTATCGCCGCTGCCTTAATGTACATATATAATGACTTTATTGTGTTCATATATTAATATTATTTTATAAATTTATTACAGAATGGGACTAGACCCTAAAGTACTACTCGATGTCCTCAATAATTCCTCAGCCAGGTCATGGTCTACTGAGGTCTACTGTCCTGTACCTGACTTGGTACCGACTGCACCCTCCAGTAGAAACTACGATGGTGGATTCAAAAATGAGCTTATGGTTAAGGTAAAGTTTTTAAACATCAAGGTTTTTTTATTGTTACGTATTTCTTGCTTTTAGTGGAGTTGTCTTCTATTGTCAAACATTCTAGGCTTCGTCTAGTGTTAGGACTTTAAAAAATCAATTTTGTTTTACCAAAGTATAGGGAAAAAAATTATTCTGCTGAATAAGATATAGAGCTCACAACAAACGTGCATACTCTATATAATCTTTCATCAATTAATTTATAATACCACAAATTTTAATTAAGTTACTGTGAAAAAAAATCAAGTACATATTATTTCATAAATCATGCAGGCTAGTAAACGTATGTTATAATAGTAATATACTTTATAGTAAACCAAAAAAGAGAAACGACAAAAGAAACACATAAAGAAGAGAAGATAGTAAATTAAAAAAAAACCCTACGCCAATATTAATGATTGTCTTGAAAGCAGTAGCTTCTACTTTGGTACAAAGAACATACTCGTATATCCAGAGGTATGTTCTGTTACTGTTACCGTGAATAGGCGTCTGTGCGACAAAAGATTTGAATGACAAATGTACCGACATCATGATAGCGACGCCATAATGAAGCTACAATTTGACTTAAACGACGGTTTTAGTATAATGAACGCTTTTTCACTTCTTGAAATGTATATATAGGCTGTTTTCTATTGTTATGTATGTATTTATATTTTTTAACTCTAAATGGCTGTATAATGATAAGGTAAATGTTTCCGTCTTAGTAAAAGAATACCCGGTGTTGGATTGCGTCACCTGTGAAACAGGGAGTGATCGGAGGAATGAGTCTTTCTGCTAGGTTCTCTTTGCTTCCTAAGCAGTAGAAGTTATGTAAAAATAAAAAAAAAACATATAGGTATAATCAGCTTTATTACATTTTAATATCAGTAGTAGCCTTTACAATATATTGTTAATATATTGTCAGTTTTTATTTTTTTAAATTTTATTTATATAAGCCCTTATGGGCTTTTAGCCTAACGTGAAACTAATCCTTTATTACCTAAGCCCTTCATCTTTAGAGGATCGTGAAATGAAAACAATTTATTTCCCAAATTGTAATCGAACCCTCAACTATCACCTTTACCGGCGGTGGCCTCAGCAATTGAGTTGACAACCATATTATAAGTTTAAGTATTTTTTTTTCACAGGACTTGGAGCTAGCTAGCAATATGGCTCTTGGAATACGATCCCCGATCCCCCTCGGCGCTGTCGCTACACAGTTGTACCGCATCGTTCAATCTCGCGGCTACGGACAGAAAGATTTCTCTTTTGTTTATCAATTACTCAAAAATGAAGTGGAAAAAAAGTAGAATAAATTGTTTATAAGTTATATTGGTTTTATTTTAATTTTTAATATGTAAATTGACATTCAGTGGAACTATTCGGTTGATATTATATATATTCTATTGCGATGGTGTGTTCAATATTAATTGCATTATATGTTTGTTCGGGCTAAACTGTAGCATAAAATTATAAGGTACTCTAGTTCTCTACTTAATTTAGTCAAATGCATCCAGATACTTGTCTATTTATCTATTAATATAATATAATAAAAAAATAACTGTATGGCTGTCCGTACATGAAAGATATATAAGAAAATTGATGTTAACATTGATTTTTTTAATTTTTGTCTTATGTCAAAAATGGCTTAACCGACTTAAATTCGGTTTTATTTGTTGTATTTTGGTAAACTTTCCTGATTTTGTATTTTGGTAAACAGATTTATTTCAATCGGTTCATAAATAAAAAAAGTTATATCATTATAAAGTATTTTGTTGTACAAATTTGCTATAAAATAACTGTTTGTTGAACTGGCTCAAAATTTTCTGTTAGACTGTATAAATATTATTTTCAAAAAGATTAAAGAGAATCTCTACAACATAAAAGTAAATCAGATAATTCTTTTTTCCGACATTCAGATTGTGTAGTTCAAGTGGGCGAAGCCGTGAGAGGATTGCTAGTATCTTAATAAGATATTTAATTTTCGTGACCTAAATCTTACTTCGATAGTACAAGAACACAATTAATATAGGAATATTATACAGATATCTCCCTATGCTTTCAATAGACGGTAATGGCATACTACTGTTATTTGATCACTTTAAGGGCATAATAATAGTTTTTAAATAATATAAACATTTGAAAACTATCAAGTATCCTTATACTCTACTCTACTGAAACCTTATTTTCTTTACTTAAAAATATTTTGATCGATATTTTAACCTTCCCTGCTTTCAGCTATTTAACTGGAAATTACTGGTTGGCAAGACTGTTCCAGTTTGAGGAGCAGACTAGTATTCTCAGTACCATATTTGACTTAACGTAACGTACATGGAATAATTTAGCCAACTTGATACTTACAGGAGTTACGTCTTCGAAGTTGCCACTAGTTCCGCTGCCAAGTATCTAAATTGTTCTGTTACACATTGTTGCTAAATTTATTTAGGTATACCCGTAGAGTAGAAGTCAAGTAGGGTAGGGTAGGTAGGGTAGGGTAGACTAATGAAACCTAGTATTAATATTCTCCCTATCTCCAGTTCTGACCAAGTTTTGATACACTGCGTGTTGAGTGATGGATCTCAATGATAGATATCGGTGCTGTTCGTCGTTGGTGTTCAGAACGGAAACACTAATATAATTCAAGTAAAATCATTCTCGATTCAAGTGTGAAATTTCTCAATAAACACAAATTAATTATATCCATAAAAAATCGATCGTTTCATATTTAATTTATTAATGTTAAATATACTCCTCTAAACAAAGCATAAATTGAAATTAGTTATTCTGTGTAAGCGCTGTCATCTTAGGATACGTGGCCTTTAAGCACATACGAATTTGGGGTCCAGCCCCCCCTTGAGGATGGTCTTATAGTAACGACGGTTGTTCAAATCTCTTAGAATAATTGTGAGTCCAAAGTTAACATTATTATTGTCATAAGTAAGCATTGAATGTGGAAAATAATATGGTAAAAAGTAGATTTAGAGTGATGTGTAAAAAATTTAAAAACTTAGATTTCTTTTAGCTTCCCACTATATTCCGCATATAGGATAGGCAGAGTAGGCAGAGAGAGCCTGAAAGCCTAATGGTAACACACTCTCCGTGTCTTAATGGGAAAGGTACTTCTATTCCCTATTTTCTGCTGAATCTGAAGGCGTGTTGAATGGCGGAAATCAACGCCGTTCGTTCCTCACGCACAGACCAATTTCCAAATTATCGCGTGAATTTTATTTGTAAATTACGAGAGCGAGGAAATGGAAATAATAAAATCTAAAGCCTTATTAGCCTTCGCAAATTTAGTTACGACACATATTAAGCAAAATTATTTTAAAATGAACGTTATAACGATAGTATGTTCAAAAAGTTTCTAATATAGAAAGGTGAAGCTTAATCTCGTTAATTATAATAAATCATACCTCCCCCTAAAATTGTTCTTTCTCCTGAAGGCCCTTAAATAAATTACTAATTAACTTTGCAATAAAATCTCAGGTGTGCCGGAATTCGTTATATTTAGGCGAGGCCGAATTTTTTTCTCATAGTAATGGATATTTTATGTAAAATTAATATTTAAAAAAGATTTTTCTTAGTTTATTCATTCAGAATAAACTAAGAAAAACCTTTTATTAAAATAGATTTTGTTGCTAGTTAGGCAAAGTAAAAGGAAGATAGTAAAGACGTCACCATAATTTTATTGAGAATCAGTATACGCCGTGGATATTGCCTACAGGTTTCGATTATTAGATCTGCCTGATAAAGATCAAAGACAAAATATCACGTTGAGTTTCACGCAATGTCTTGAAATAAACGAAAAATGGAGTGTTCAAAAGGAAAAACTAAGATGGGCCCCAGGTAATTCTGATTACAGTATTATTATAAATTGGATTATTTCTATTCAATTAGCAATGTAAGAATTTCATAGTTTCAACAATCGGATATCCAATATATATGTTACAAGTTAGCACATACCCACTGCGGGTTGTATAATCCGGGTATGTATTTATATTGAAACATTTTCATTATCTACAATAAAGAATTTTTAAATCATAAAAATATATAACTAATTCTAGTATTCAGTCGACACCATATTTTTTCTTTACAAACGGAAACTATTACGCAATTACAAAGGAATCCAGCTATGAGTATAACAATGACGTGATTGTGAGAATTTTTTAATTTCCTCCAGCTCGGGGAACCCTCCCATACCATATTGGGGTTTTTTGTGCGCGAAAAAATCAAATAAAGGACAATAGAAGGGACGGTTTACGTCATAATCATATTTTACTCCACACAAAGCAGTTCTTACGTTAATGTTTCTCCGTAAAAAATGGCAATCTGGCGCATGCTACGTAGAATTTTATATATTTTTTCATAGTTGTGACTGTATCGCGATGGTTGTGGGTACGATTCCTATTTGTGGGAATTCATTATTTTCATTTCTTCGGTCTGGTAACAGGACAAAATGCGTTGTTGAGTTGCGTAATTCAACATGCAATTTCTCAAAAATTAGGCAGAAAATAGGGAACGGACTGTTTTAACTATAGGTTCCATCTGTCTAACCTGCTATATCTGTGATAGAGCTTGAAGCTAAACTCAAAAAAAATATATTTCGTATGAGCGTTTTGAAAGCACGACTTTTTAAAATTATATGAAGTGACAGTTTGTTCTCCAATTTTCTTCCAATATCTCATTTTGGCGGAACCCAACTTGAAATTCTTTTTAAACATAAATATTATTTTGAGTTAGGACTGAACTCACTATCACGTTCACAATTTAACATATGAAATCTATGCTAAGATGGTCTCTTTAGCTTGTAATTATCGTTTGGAAAGTCCACCCTTATGCTTTTCGAGAACGTCATTTGTCATCTTTCAAGTTTCAACAGGCCGTTCTTGACGTAAGAAAAGAATATTCAGTCGTATAAAATTTTTAGGCGCACTGTTTAATGGTTTTTTTTATATATAATTGGAGATTGTGCCTTCGATTTATCTATATTAGAAGTACAAATTAAGTTTCTTAGTTTTTATTTCATAGATTTATATACTTTCATCCTAATAAAATTGTTAAAAGAGACTCTAAAGAAAGAGACTCATTGATTCACAAATTTATCTGTGATCTATTAAAAAATCCGCCGAATTTTTCGAGGCATTGCCTGTTGAGTGGCGGAACTTAGTGCAAATTTTACCTTAGTGCCAGAGTAAAGAAATTAAAATATTAATAAATAATAATCGATCCCTCGAGTCGCGATCGAACCTACAACCCATCGCGTCACAGTCACACCCTAATGCTTCAGCATCACGATAGGAATTTATTTTTTAATAAAAAGTAAAAGATTTGTCAGTTGAACTAAAACGTGCAACAATCATTTACAAATCCAATCTGTATTCAATATTCTAAACGCGTAAGCTATCTCACAAAGGCAAATTAAGGTAGCCTTGTGTAAAAATACAGAGTATATTTTGAATCTTTACATGAAATCGGTGGGACGGTTGATAAAGATTTTCTTGTTTCTTTTTTTTGTTTATATTTTTTTGTTTTTTCACTCATTTTGTTAAGTAGGCCGAGGGAACGTGATATTCGTTATCTTTATTAAATATTGTGATTGAGCGTAACTTAACTCTGCATTTTTTTTGAAATATGAAGGGACAATATGTAAATATTTTATATATATCGGGTCTGATTCTCACTCAGGAGAATGAACTATATGGAGTATCTTAGTACAAGGTCCTTGCAGCCTACTACTAAATAATAAAGAAAAAAATAGTCTTTTAGAAGAACACGGCATTGCATTCTGTCAAATAGCAAGTATACTTTTGTGTGGTTGAAAGCACGGTTCTAAGGAGATTTTTCCACTAGGTTCTCTCGATCATCAGTAAATGTGACTGATTTTTACAAGTAAGATGATCTGTTATCAATATTTTTGTAAAAAACATTGTCTAGTTTATAAGAAGTAGCTTTACACACCAGGCAAAGTGTATCGACAAAATTCAAATGGCATTCTCCTCACGAACGACCATTACTCGCTGACAGTGACTTCCAATTTCTAACATTTTATGTTTAAAAGAAATATAAATATTACAAAGAATAACCAAAAACAACCTTAGCACAAAACAATAAAGTCCAATTTTGTTGAAATACAAATATAAATCCACGTCCTCTCGCTTCTACATCACAAACGCTGTAACGTGAAAATTTAAAATTTCGTGTTTAAGTGAAATTTTATTGGAAATGCCTGTTTTTATTGGCTGTCTTCCAAACGATCGAATTGTTAAATTCTTGACGTGCCAGTGCTTTAATTAAGAATGCTTCAGGACTATATGAATTGCTATATAGCTTAATTTTAGTCATACCACATTTAGTTTTTTTAATCTTCAGATGAATGGAAAAAATAAACCATTTTTAGTTAACAACTCAATTTTTGTTCCTGGGGAATTGGTTGTGGGTTCGGTACCTATTTGAAAGGATGATTTTTTTTAGTTCAACCAAAAAAATATTAAGTATACGTTTTGCTAACGAAATCTTATAACAAATCAATTTACTTTGTTATGTGGGTGTCAAAATATATTTTTGTTACATTTTGACGACATATTTTTAAAGAAAGACGAATATCGATCATTATCCAAAAATATTTTTTAAAAGTGCTCATATAAAATCATCGATCAACACTAAAAATACATATAATTATTAGTGCATATGTTGATGATTACCTTCATTATCATCATCATCATCATCATTATCATCAACATCAATCAGTCAGTCAGCCTTCGTCCACTGCTGAATATAGGCCTCTCTAATAGCACGCCACCGAACTCGATCTTCATCTCTTTGTATATAAGAGTTGCTAGCCAATTTGCCCTTATCGTAACTATTTGAAGGATGTCCTATATACACTACGCTTGCCGAAGTGTGATCTCCATTCGAAAACTTACTTAATTTTCATAAACAGATCAAAATTTTAATAACTATGCTACTTTAGTCCTATATATAATAATGATGTTTTGGCAAACTTTCTAGCGTCCAGCGCACTAATTCGATTTCTAGTGACTACTACAAACTGGTGTCGTGCAAAATTCAAATTAAGTTTTAATAGCTTTTCCAAACTAAAACAAGTTCCTATCGACATCGTGGAGCTGGTGCCGGTACATTCGATAACTTCATTTGATTACTTTTAGTTTTGCAAAATTTTCATCGAAGCTCCTTGCATGCATATTATAGAGGATAACGTTATTTACGTACGTAAGTGTTAAAGGAAATATGAAAACGTTGAACATTTTTTATTATTTCATCAGTAAAGTAGAGTTGATGAGCGTGTTAATTATTTTCCATTGATATCTAGAAAATCTGATGAACAATCATAGTAGTACAGATAAACTATAAAAAATAATGAAAACCGATTTAACAAAAATTGTTGAGTATGATGAGCATTTTCCATTGACACACAGAAATTGATGAACATCTCATGAACAATCATAACGTTCTAGCTAATGAAATATAGAGAATAATAACATAGAGAAGTAATGAGATATGTCCATAACAAAAGATGGGCGCGTGATGGGCACATTCCATAAAACCTTTGGAACATCTGATGATCAATCATGACTGTCCATAGCCATAATGAATCATCCACACAAACAAAACTGCGGGCAGCCACTAGTTCATAATATAAATTTAACGATTAAAAACAGCATCACAGTAATAATGTTCACTGCAGCGTAATAAACAATCTGCCGCGGTACAAATTAATAGTTTGCGGATATTTTATAAAGTGTATGGATTTACACTCTAGCCGCAACTCGACTGGCGTGAACGAGGAATGACAGGTATTTGGGTGTCACTGTGAAAGCAATTTGTCACATTGCCTCTTTGATAGTACTATCCTGTTATATGGTGTATGTATACTGTATGTTTGAATAGTGTTTGATTTTTTTTATCAGGATATGCATTTATCTGTGTTTCAGTGTGGGAAGAATTAATTATATTTAGAAAAAATATCTTTAAGAATTAATTTTATCATGGAATATTGTCGTTAGACACAATAGCAATGTGTCCATTTGTTAACGTATTAGTTATGGGTTTGATTATCACTCAGAAAATTAATTCATTTTTTCGCTCTGGTAAGTAGTCATAGACGTGACGCTGCGTTGAGTTTCACTACTCAAAACGCAATCTCTGGAAAATTGTACAATTCATGGAGATCTGAGTGATCTAATTTTTCTTAATAAGAATTCACAAATTTCTGCTAAGAATCTAAATTGAACTTGTGACCTGGTTTTAACTAAGTAAATTGTTAACCAATAAACTAACTCACTGAATTATTAATCATTACTTAACTATATTAATAATTTACACTCTAATATGAATAGTTTACACGAATCTTAAGTGTTTGTTGTGTATGTAGATGTACATAAATCTATATACTATATTATAACAAAGATGATGAGTTTATTTGTTTGAACGAGTTAATCTTAAGAACTTACTGGTTTGAACTGAAAAAATATTTTTGTGTTTAATATTCCATGTTTCGATAAGGGTTAGAGGCTATAACCTTCGATGAACTGTCTAACGTATAGTTAGATATACTAAGGGCACTTCGAGGATGTATTGCACCATATACAAGTCTTATTTATTTTCTTTTGGCGAAGCAGCACATGAAAGCTAGTATATTAACATGGTCGGACTTTATTGGCTGAGATGAGATGAAAACGTATAGCTTAATTGGCTCGTGGGTATAGCTTATTTGGAAGTTATGATAGAGGCATATTGTAAAACTATCAATTATATTTGCCGCGTAATCAAAATCTATAGATTTCTTCCCATGAACCAATAGTTACAGAATTTGGCACGAAGTGAGAAGTTTACAGGTGACTGACAATTCGACAATTCCCTTAAGGGGGCCTATAGTAAAGGTTATTTGGAATAAATAAAGTCCTATCAACCTTTCAGGAGATACAATATTTTATTTTTTAGCTTTTTTTATAAAATTATAATATTTCTTTTCCGACTTTTTAGCGAAAAAATAAAAAAAAACTGCTTTAATTTGGGCACTTAAAAATTTATTTTTTAAAAGCTTAAAAATTAATTATCAAATTTGGATACACGGAAGAGAACTCTTCAATTCAAGAACGATTGAATGAGTTCTTATTCTCAGAAATCATTGAAACACAAATGTATGATACCTGACGTACAAATAATGACGTTTTTTATTTCTTATTAAATAACTTATACGAAAAGGTTCAAGAGTTGTGCACTTTTGGATTTCAGTTCGTGATCAAAAAAATAACATAAAGGAGAAAGGTGAGGTCGTGTTCAAATTATCTGTTTTAGAATTTCCTAGAATTAAATGATAACAATGGCCAGTCGTGGCTTAGGGGCACAAAGTCTAAAACCGGCTGGTTGTGGGTTCAATCCCCACTCGAGGAGATGAAATATTTACTTAAATTTATATTTCAATTTCTTCGCTCTGGTGTCGAGGTAAAGCGCGGCGTTGAGTTCTGCCACTCAACACGCAATGCCTCCAGAATTCGGCAGAAAGTGGGGAACGGACTGTTTTAACAGTAGGTTCCCTCTGTCTACCCTGCTGTGTGCGGGATACAGCGTGAAGCTGGAAAAAAATGATAACAATTACACAAATGATAACAATTAGTCATAGTACGTGTTTAGTCTTCATCCGATATTACCAGGGAACCTAGTGTTAAGACACTCCGCGCCACGACGACGGCCTATCAATATATATCTATATTCCAATTTTTTTGTACTCTCTAGGTATTAAAATGTATTATATACTAACATATGGTCGGACGTTGTTTACAGCTCACAGAACTTTTACGCTTCACGTACGAGTGTGCCGTAGACGTTTAAATTAGTATCAAGTTTATATATGTTCTGAGTAAAACCATACAGTAGTTGGTACTAACATAAATTCATTTTGGTTAATAGAAATGTCATTTTATAATTGAGGCCATCGTGGTGCATGGCCACAAGTATGCTAATGAAAGCGCGACGGTTCTGAGTTCGATATCCATTGGGCGGAATAAATTATTTTCATTTTCTCATTTTGGTAACTTGGGGAAACTTTTCATTGAATTCTTAACGCATATCGTGATTAGTGGCTTAATTCAAGGCCGACTTTGCCTTGTTACTAGAACGACGATATGAAAATATTAAATATTTCATTTTCTCGAGTGGGAATCGAAACCCACAACCATCATGCACGCTTGTTCCCCAGCGCCACCGCGGCCTCAAAATTTTACATCATTTGTAGAAAAAAATTATAAAAAGTATAATTAATATAACAAAAGGCCGTCGTGGCTCAGGGGTACAAGGGTGCGACTGTAACGCAACGGTTGAAGGTTCGATCCCCAGTCGAGGAAATGAAATATTTATATACATTCATATTTTCATATCTTCGTTCTGGCATCGAGGCAAAAGCGCGGCGTTGAGTTCCGCTACTCAACACGCAATACCTCCCAAATTTGGCGGAAAGTGGGTAACGGAGTGTCTTAACGCTAGGTTCCTTCTGCCTACCCTGCTGTGTGCGGGATACAACGTGAACGTTGATTTAATTTTAATTTTTAATATAACAAAAGAAAACAAAGTTTAAGAAACAAACCGTTTTAATTTAAGCTAGGTACAACCAAGTTGTATTCAACGCGGTTATTCCGCATTCCCCCGACATAAGGCGGTGATGAGGCAATAAAAACTGTCTCATTGTTACTAGAATCTCGACTGCTTACGTTTCGTGTCACGCGCGATCTTCTGTCTTACGGGACGTGTTTCGGATTTTTTTTTGTTAAACATTTTATTTTCAAAGACTGGATGGCGGTAATGTACGAAGTGGAATCTATTTTGTTATTTTAAAAAAAATATTATTATATTCACATATGTATAAATTTTGTTATTATTATATAAATTTTGATTTATAATAACTGTGCAATTGCGAGTAGGACTCGTGTACGAGGGGTTCCGTTCCATTGGCTGTAAAAATGAGCACAAAATCATATTTTTAGTGTAGTATTTGTTGTTATAGCGGAAATAGAAATAAAATATTCAACTTTTTAACTATCATTAGTTCATGACATACAAACTGGTGACAGACGGACAGATGGATGGATGGTCGGACGGATTAAAAATAGCGTCCCGCATTACCTTTTGGGTACGGAACGCTAATATTCCTTTAATGGTACCTTTACGATGTTTTCCGTATAGTAGAGGTAGTCAGAGGGAACCTTGTTACAAAACACTCCGTTCTCTAGTATTCATCCAATTTTCAAAGTATTGTGTATTAAGTGGCGGAACTTAATGCCGTGCTTTGTCTGTTACAAAATTATTTTAAATATTCTCCCCATTCTCCCCATTCCTACCCTGCAACGCACCCTGCACTGTGGAACAAATAGTGAAATGACTTTTGATATGATTTTATATAAAATATACAAAAATAACAAAGAAAGATAACAATTTCATACAATATTTCACTTCATACACTGTTTTACACGTATGTGCATAATTCTTACTTATTGTAAGAGAATCCCTTATCATTTGTTTCTAAGAAATATTTATATACAGGCTATCGTGGTGAAATTGAGAATAATGTTTCTCTATTAAGTAACAAAGTGTTGCATTTGGATTTAAAACTAATAAGATTGAGTAAAGTGGGGAACGGAGTATGTTAACACTAGGCTCCCTCTGTCTACTCTGCTGTGTGCGGGATACAGCGTGAATCAGTTTTTTTTTTTTTTAAATAAGTAACACTCTCAATCTCAATAAGCACTCTCTCTCTGCTACCTTTGCAACGAAGTGAATAAAAAAAAATAAAATAAATACTAGCAAAGATAGTAGGGGTTTTAAGATTTTATTTCAGTCACGCGTTTGCAACTCCTGAAATAAGACAAACGCCACGACGCGACTTCATAAACAGATTTTGCGATTTTGCGGGAAAAACGAAGAGTCCAAAGCGATTACTCGAAATACCAAATACATATTGTTCACAGTGATGTATTTTGGACGTTATTTTAACAGAATGAAATGAAGAATGAACGACATCTATATACATATATGGACATGTTCCGACTGACTGAGGTAAGACGCACGCACAGCCGTAACCGCTGTGCGTAGAAACTTGAAATTTGGACAGATGTTTATTTTTGTAATCTGGACATCCACTAAGAAGAGATTTTGAAAAATATATAACCCTAAAGGGATGAAATAGGGGTTGAAAGTATGTATGGAATATTTTTAAATTGGCACCGATTTTTATAAAATTTCAAATTCAAACTGTTAAAAATATTTCATTAAACACGTGTTTCGTGGTTTTTTTAGAATTCATCCTCTAAGGATGCAAATAAGCGGGCGAAGCTGTGCGCGCCCACTAGTATAATTATACATAAATCATAAATACTCTTTGCTAATATTAATAAAATACAACCTATATAGATACAAAACAACTAAACATGTTCAAGCAGACGAAGCCGCAAAGGAACGGCTACATTATTTGATTACGAAGAAACCAAGGTGCAAATACCGTTTTGCTCGAAATTTTTACACACAATAACATGTGGTAAGCAAATTATTGCTTACTTTATTTTTATTTTATTGATAAAATATTTTATGCAAAGACCGGACCTTTTGAATTCTAGGAAAGTTAATTTTATCGAGTTTTTATAGTGTTCCTCAGTGACACTGTGAAGTAAAGAAGTTTAGTTAAATGTAATTCTCGTAACTTTAATTTAGTTTTAGTTGGAAACAGATTCTGTTTGTGTTTTCTTTTCAGATTCACGCTGTGTCTCGAATGTAACTAATATTAAACTTCGAGGCTATCGTGGAGCAGTGGTACTAGGTTTAACAATAAACGCAACGGTTGTGGGTTCGATTCTCATTTATTCTCTCTCCGAAATGAATTGGTTTAATTTCCTAGCTTTGGTAACAACACAAAATGCAGCGTTATGTTCCACCACTTAGCACGCTTTCTGTCTTAACAGAAGGTTCCCCCTACCTACCTTGGGGATACAGCGGGAAGCTAAAAAAAAATTAACCTTCTTAAAAATTAAATAACCGAGCTTCCAAAGTTTGTTACGGTGTAATAAAAGGAAACTTTTTATTCGATAAAACTCGTTAGTCATAGCGATGTCGTTTGTTTGAAACGTTCAATTTGCTTCAATTGAATTTATTTTCTTCATTACATTCCTTGAGAAATCGAGACTTTCTTGGGCTCTTTGGTGTGGATTTAACTAAGTTTGCTATGGCTACTTGCTTAATGGTATTCCTTTGTTATGCTTTTTTACTCCATGTTTTTCACGCATAGTACAAATTTGCGTGAGCCATTGCGTGTTAAATAGCGGAACTTAACGCCGTGTTTTTAGATCAGGAATCACAGCGAGGAAACGAAAATAAATATGATCACTATCCCGTGCAGATCATGCAAGGATATTTATTATTTCTATTTTAAATATTTTTAGGGATCACCACTGATCTTTGTAAATAAATCAAAACGACAAATAATAAAACTATATAAATCTAATATATGTATATATATAAATATCACTTTGAGTATGTTTTGTAAATTCTATGTTTTTTTATGTATATAAAAAAAATTATACCATAAATCAGCTTCACGCTGTATACCTTACGTAGCAGGGTAGGCAAAGGAAACCTAGTGTTAAGACACTCCGATCCCCACTTTCCGCCGAGTTCTGAAGGCATTACGCGTTGAGTGGTGGAACTCAACTCTGCGCTTTGCCTCGACACCAGAACGAAGAAATGAAAATATAAATTTAGATAAACATTTCATTTCCTCTAGTGAGAATCGAATCCACAACCAGATTTACTGACTGTAAACGCGACTGGTTCTGGATTCGATCCCCACACTTCTGTCACGAGGCCGTCGCGGCGCAGGGGTATGGGATGAATTTCATATTAGGAAGTAAAGTGAAATCGTTTTCCGCATGAGTACATTACAATTTAAATCACCAAAGATCGTTATCTTGGAACCCCACGAATTAGAAGTCAGCAATCTCACCCGCGTCATTCCTGAATCAGAGTAGACAACTAATTTGGCGTCATGTGGGGGAGGAAAAAATTGAAAATAGATTGATTTCGCAACTCGAGCGTACAGCGTGCAATGGTTCAGAAGGAATGGAATTACGCACAAACCAAATGTTGCTCGCTTTGAGAATCCACCCCCCGATTTGCAATGTTTACGACGTGTGAAATGTTCAATGTTTTACGTCTTTGTTATAGATTTTGTATTGGTGATGGAGTTATGTGATGGCTCATGTAGGTGATGAACTAATAGGGGATTAATTGTTTGTTTTGTTTTTTTCTTTAATTAAAATAATGGGAGAATTTAACACAATTATGGTTCGTAAGAGACCGGTCGCGGCGCAGAGGCACAAAGTATGACTGTAAAATTGGTTGTGGGTTCGATCCCCATTCGAGGAAGTGAATATTTATTTAAATTTTAATTTTCATTTCTTCGCTGTGGTGTCGAGGCAAAGCACGGCGCTGAGTTCCGCCACTCAACATGTCATGCCTTCAGAACTCGGCAGAAAGTGGGGAACGGAGTTTCTTAACATTAGGTTCCCTCTGCCTACTCTTCTGTGTGCGGGATACAGCGTGAAGCTGATTTAATTTTTTTTATTTAACGCTTAGTAATAATTGTGTTAAAATGGCAGTAACGTGCGACTGTAAGCGTGACAGGTTGTGTGCTTAATCCCCAACTGAGGAAATAAATGTAACATTTTCATTTCAGTGAAATTTTGAAAGTGGAGAACAAACAAATGGGAATGGAGTGTTATAGCACTAGGTTCCATCTGCTTACCCTGCTCTGTGCGGGACACAGCGTGATGCTAAAAAAATGACGTGAATATGTGTAGAAAAGTCAAAACAAAACATTCGACATTTTTTACCGTTTGTACATTTAAGTTCTCTGTTGAAATTATGACAAATAGGTACTAATTTCCATCAAGGACTCGATATACCTAATGTATACTTAAATTAACCATTAAAGGCTATGGGTGTAAAATAAACAGGTATATTTCGTTTGTAGTCTTTACACCATCGGTTCCCAACCAGTGGTCCGTGGACCAGTAGTGGTCCGCAGCGGCTAAAAATGGTTCGCGAATGATTTAAAATTTTGGTGTTTGAACAAAGTCAGCCTACAGTTAAGTTGTTTCCTCAGTAAAACATAAAATATTTTGACATTTAAATTTAATTTACTTTGAAATTCATTGATTTTTAATATTTACTTAAAAATTCACACACCCCATCATATAAAATGTCAGATTTTTTTTTGACTTTGAAATTAAATTTGTTAAAAATTTAGTTTAGTTTAGTTGTTTGAAATTATAAAAATAAATTAATAATTAAAACTTTGTGTTTAATTATTAATTTATTTTTATTATACCTACAAAGTGGTCCCTGCTAACAAGAATTCTATAAAAGTGGCCCCTGATCAAGAAAAGATTAGGAACCCCTGTTTAATTTTTTCACAGCTCTTTGCACGTTTGTGTATCCTCCAGAATTTTGTGTAGTGTTATTTTGGATTATGAATCGACGAAAGTAATGGTAACTAATATATACAAAAATTTAAACTGTCTAGTATCTGCCGACGAGCTGACTGACGAAGAGGACTTATTAGAAAAACTTAGAAGAAGACATTCATCAAGATCTCCAAAGTGTTGATGATTAAGAAGAACTTTTGTCTTCGTAAATGGAAGTAGAAAAAAATATATTTGAAAATAACTGAGAAAGTAAAAGTACCCTCAGAATTCAAAGTTTTTTAGTGTCACACTTGTGAGGAAAAACATCTATATTTTTTTTATTTGTAATTTATTAAAATTATCCAGGTTAAGGGAAACATATTTATTACATGGAAATAAAAAAAATGACTTGTATATTATGGGCCCCATCTTGTACAGTCAGCAGCTTAAGTCATATTTTTTAAATTATTTTTTCTAATTGTTTTAAAAAAATATACATATAACTACATACATTTATTAGCAAACGTTCAAATTAACTTTTAAAAGTAATTTGTTCGAAATTTCTTACAATTAATTAATAATTTCATTACTTTTAAAAATAATATGTTTTTACACCCGTTATAGTCTTAGTTATTGTAGCTCTGAAGGGTTAAAAAAATGTTTCAGATTGAATACCAAAAAATATGGAAAACGGACAAGCATTTAAATGAAAAACATGTTTATGATAAATGAGGCAATTGCGGACACGTGCGTTCCACGCCGTCGTCCCAAATAATGATCAATTAGAAGCGTGTTTCACGCTTATATGATCAGCCATTTTGAAAAAATGTCGCGACCTGATTGGCCAATTTAGACCACGTCCGCTTCGTAGCGGAACAGCAATTATTTTTATCAGAGAAAAAGTCAAACTGTAATTTTTGGGTTACGTTTTTTGAAGTCCGCCGAGAGATTAAAGGCATGCGCTCGTTAGTAGTAAATTGGCAGGCATTTAGGCTTCCACCCCTTTCTACACGACAATAAAGGGTACGTTCAAAGGTTATATGAAATATGTTTCACATTTTTTTTTTGATTTTTCAGTCGGTTGCAATTCAAAGTAATTTTTAAAGTTTATTATAATTAAAACTGTGGTATTTGTGTAATAATTTGCAATTTGAAATGATCAAAGTGTCGCAGTATTTTGATATGTTTGTATATATTATACTAGCGGGCCCGGGGGCAGCTTCGCTTATTTGAACTATTCGAATACTTATTATATATATTTATGAAACTATTTTTAGTTTAAGAGGTGAATTCTAATAAACTATGAAATAATGAAAATTGCAGTACTATTAAAGAGGAAGAAAAAGGAAATTTATACTTATATTACAGAGCAAAACTATTAGAAACTTATAATTAAAGTTCACATCATACAAAAGAAGTGCTACGCCCACAAATATAAGCTTTTCTGCTTTTAACAGTTGTACTTCCCGTTGACCTATAATCCTGAAATTGTTACTAAAGCCTCGATGGGCGAATCCGACTCGCACTTGCCAGGTTTTTATTTATATATTATAGAATAATCATAAAATTATTCATCCACGATTAAAAATTTACTGTTATAATAAAATAGAAAAATAACTTTAGAGCACGCACGCGTGAAACTCTGTCACATGTAATATAACGGTCCTCCAGGGAGTGGAAATATGGCTGTCATCGCGTTGATTGAATTTGTCGCGGCCATGTTACAGCGTCCAGTGTTGTGGCCTTTGGATTTTGAAGTAAATTGTTGGCATTTCGTTTTGTATAGCTTATAAGGTTGGTTCTGTTCTGTCTGAAATTGAGTAAAAACTGAGGATTTCTAACTTGGTGATAAATTTCATAAGTATCGATTTATGGGATAAATACCATATATATTTTCGAACGTAATTTTTTAAAAGCTTTAATGTCTTGTGTGTTAAAGGGGACCGTAGATTTTATAATTGACTAGTGGGTGCGCGCGGCTTAGCCCGCTTATTTGGACACTTAGGAGTGAATTCTAAAAAAAGCCGCTTATTTGGACACTTAGGGGTGAATTCTAAAAAAGCCACGAAACACGTATTCAATAAAATATTTTTAACAGTCTGAATAAATTTTTTTATAAAAATCGGTGGTGATTTACAGATTTTTCCATACAAACTTTCAAGCCCTTATTTCCACCCTTAGGGGGTGAATTCTAAAAACCATGAAACACGTATTCAATGAAATGCTTTTAAGAGTCTGAATTTCAAATTTTATAAAATTCGGTGCCGATTTAATAAAAAATCCATACAAACTTTCAACCCCTATTTCACCCTTTTAGGGTTAAAATTTTTCAAAATCCCTTCTTAGTGAATGTCCAGATTATGAAAATAAATATCTGTCCAAATTTTACGTTTCTGACATCAGTAGTGACGGCTGTGCGTGCGTCTTACCTCAGTCAGTCAGGTACATGTCCTTTTATATATATAGATGTTAATTCAAATGCGATCACGCGATAAATGGTCTTAACAGACAGACAGACGAAACCATAAAAAAATTGCAAAATCATTTATTCGTAAACCGAATTTAGCCCTCGGGTCAGAGGTTTGGATATTGAATCAATTTGTCCAATAGAGCACACGGGCCCAGTGTATTCGTTACCAATTACCAATTACTGTGGAACTAGCAAATATTGACAATTATAAAGCATTTATCTCATGATAAATTTGCTTTGCTTTACCCACATATAGCAAGGTAGGCATACTTAGAGAAGTTAGTATGAATATATTTGGCTCTCCGCTTTCAAGACATTCTGCATTTCGTAGCGGAACTCAACGCCGCGATTTTTCATGGTCATCAAAGAGAAGAAATTGAGAACTGAGTACTGCCCAATTACATATTGGCTTTATTAGGTGAATTGGATGTGTAAGATTTTGTTTTAGGGCAATGATACAGTGTCTAACTGTAAATACAACTATTGCGGGTTCGATCCCATTCGGGGAACAAAATTTCTATTTCTATTTTCATTTCTACTTTTTTATTTCGAATCTCAACACGCAATGCCTGAAGAATTTGACGCAAATTGGTAAAGGAAGTCTTTTAATGGGAACGGAGTGTCTTAACACTAGGTTTCCAGATTCCTTTCCTACTCTGCTGTGTGGGGGATACAGCGTGAAGATTAAAAATACTTAATTTTTCATTAGAATTCTCATATCTTCGAAAAAAACAAAAATTATAGTTGAATAACTATATTATTTTAAACGTGATTGTTCTTCACTTCCATTTCATTGTTCTCCAATATTGACATTTATGTTTCGACGCTACTAAATTTTATAACAGTTGCATTTAATAATAGCTTTACGGATTTTTATTTAAAAAAGTAACGCAGTAAATTAATATTTATTTTGTGTGTTTTAAAAAAGATTGAAATATTTGTTTTTTGTGTGAACGTAAATTTGGTATAGTCTATGTTTACTTATCTTTTTTATATATATTTTATAATATATATTTTTTTTATCTGTAATAAGTTAACGTGATTATAAGCGAAACGGCCGTGGGTTCCATGTTCCCTTAGGGGAATGAAATATTTAATATATTCATTTTCTCGTTCTGGTAGCGAAAAGCGCGGTGGTGTGTTTCGCCATTCAATACGCAATGCTTTAAGAATGAAGAATGGCGGAAAGTAGGGAACAGAAGTGTTTTAAGGGGGAACAGAGTATCTTAACACTAGGTTCCCAGGTTCCCTCTTAAAATGTGAATTAGGTGTCATATATCTGGGTCTTGGATAAGACATGTTATGCACTAATAATAATAAAAATAATCTTTATTGTACATCCAAAAATAAAATACAATAAAGGAATTACTAACATATTAAATAAGCGTCGCATCGTGGTGCAATGGCACAATACACGCTACGTATAGGGATTTGATTCGTTTCCATTTACTCCCTCTGGCGAGACGAAGGGCGGCGTTGAGTTCCGTCACTCATGTCACAATACATCACGAATTCGGGCGGTGCGTGGGATATTAAATATTTAAACATTAGGTTCCCTTCAACTATCCTGCTTAAGTGGGATTTTTAAAAAAAATCTATACCTATGATAAAACACCAATATTCTCTCAAAAATTACTACAGAACCAATCAATTAATAAAAGCTTAAACACCAATAGAACTCACTTTATGGAGTTCAAAGTGGAACTTTTCATTATATCTTACAAGATCCACAAACCGGGATACAACCTGTGATGGATGCGGGAAGTTTAAGGAAACAAAAAGGGTGTAGTTAAACAAACGGTAGTATCGAAGCAATAATCTATAGCAAGTTAAGTCGTTAACAGTTACCAACTCAAACAGCGATGTGCAAACTTCCGGTGGGGATTTTTATGGAACAGCGAATTGAAGCTTCAAATTGTTATAGATGGGTTTATTATTTTATTTCATTTTTAGGATTCCGTACCTTTTCAAGGAAAAAAATAACCCTAATAATATCACTTTGTTGTCCGTGTCTCTGTCTGTCTGTCTCTTTATTTCAGGAATGCTTGGAGATATCCAGTTGAAATTCAAACAATATACTCAGATCGCGGCGTTGAGTTCTGCCACTCAACACGCAATGCCTCCAAAATACGGCAGAAAGTGGGGAACGGAGTTTCTTAACACTAGGTTCCTCTGCCTACCCTGCTGTGTGCGAGATACAGCGTGAAGCTGACTCAGATCTATGACCCCATGATTTTCTGATTAAAAAGGTATTTCTATTTTTTTAAAAAGGTATTTCTATTTACTTAGAAAAAAGATTTGGCCGTTTATATCGGAAAAANTCACGCACAGCAAAAAAACTCGAAACAAGTTTATCTTGCGAATGCGCTGCGTGCGGATGAATTATAATAAATATAAATATTAACTTTAGTTTTAAGTAAATTTGAAAATAGAATATAGTGTAGTATTTGTATATATTATTATTAATTAATTTTATTAAAAGTTAATATTCACTACACTATCAAGGGAATAAAAATTCAAAAGGTACTTCCGATCGACCTAGAATTATGAAATTTGGCAGCTATCATCTACAGGTAGTCATAATTCAGGAAAAATTTGAAAACTATATATTTGTGGTTAAATCCTAAAAATAATAGCCTTAAAAAGAGGGCAAAATTTGGTATTAAAGCCGCTAAGCTAATCTGAGCCTGATTTTCAGAAAAAGCACAAGATCTCCAAATTTTTTATAGAACTCTCTGTGGACGCGCCTGATCCTGGTTTTATATTCACAGCTTCACTTTTTTTCTCGCACGAGGTAGGCAGAAGGAATTTAGTGTTAGGAGAGGACACTCTGTTTTCCACTGTTCGTCCTATTTTTGAGACTATGCGTGTTGAATAGTGGAATTCTACGCTACGGTTTGTCTATCGGAGCGGTAAAATAAATATATATTAAATATTCCCGAATTTAATTTAATTCTCCCGAATGAGTGTCACGCACGTGATGGCCTCATATTTTTTTAGCTTTTTCTAAGAAAATAATTTTCTTAAGTCTGGAATAACACTTTAAAAATGTTAAAAATATTTACCTAATTTATTAGAAGTGGCGCGTGGCGTAGTGGGATAGCGTCTTTGCTATGGCTGTGGGTTCGATTCCAAATTTGGGGATTATTAATTCCTTCCTAGGATACGATTTAACTTTCCTGTAAAAATTTAAAGCACAGCCTTGAATTTTGCAAAGAACACGCAATGTCTAGAATTTGGATGGAAAACGTTTAAAAGTGATGATAGCTATAACATTACCTAACTTGCCATACTAATATTATAAACCTGAAGAGTTTGTTTGGTTGTACGCGCTAATCTCAGGAACTAATCTTTCAAATAAAAAATATTTTAGTATCGGATAGTCCTTTTATATAGGGACACAATAGGCTATATTCCATTAAATGATTTGTTTGAACGTAATCCACTGTACTTGCCTCGGGCACTTTTATTGTTACACCGTCGACAAAAGTTAGTCTCACACAATTAAAATTAAATCAACTTCACACTGTATCCCGCACACAGCAGGGTTAATACACTCCGTTCCCAAATTTCCGCTGAATTCTGGAGGCATTGCGTATTGAGTGGCGGAAACCAACGGCGCGCTTTTGCCTCGACGCTAGAGCGAAGAAATGAAAATATAATGTATATAAATATTTCATTTCATCGAATGGGGAATCGAACCAACAACCAGTCGGTTTACAGGCACACTTTGTGCCGCTGGGCCACGACTGGCCTCACATTATTAATTAAATGTAAATAATAATGTAATAATGTATTTGTAAGGCCGGTCGTGGCGCAGCAGCACGAGGTGTGACTGTAAAACCGACTGGTTGTGGGTTCGATCCCCACTCGAAGAGATGAAATATTTACTTAAATTTATATTTCCATTTGTTCGCTCTGGTGTCGAGGTTAAGCGCGGCGTTGAGTTCTGCCACTTAACACGTAATGCCTCCAGAATTCGGCAGAAAGTGGGGAACGGAGTGTCTTAACACTAGGTTCCCTCTGCCTACCCTGCTGTGTGCGGGATACAGCGTGAAGCTAATTTAATTTTTTTTTTTAATTTTATGTATTTCACACGTACCAGTAGAACAGACCACTTAAAATTTACGGCAAAACTAAATACGTAAATTCATTTAGACTACTAACTAATTTTTTTGATAAATAAATACAACGTGAAATGTATTTGAATAGATTTGGTGATTCCTATAATTCTATGAATCGTCATTGTCACTAAGCCTTTTTAACTTTTTTTTGCGTGATTTTTTTTCTGTCTGTACCCTGTATCCAGCAGGGAAGGCAGAGGGTGCGTAGTGTTAAGAAATTATGTATTCGGCCACTCGACGAATAATATCTCTAGAATTTGGTGAATGGGCACGGAAGCGCCTTGTTGAGAAAGCAGTGTCTTAACACTAGGTTTCCAGACTTCCACTGCCTACCCTGTGGGATGTGCGGGATACAGCGTGAAACTGAAAAAAAAGATTTAACTTTCCGAGTCCAGTAGTTTCGTCTGTTCTTGGTCACTGCTTACAGACGAGTTTTATTACATATATAAATGTAGATATCTCTCTATTATATAAAAATAGATATTGTGTCAAAGAGACGTACGAGCGTTAATTTATTCTTAAAGTTAATTTCTAACCAGCGATTGCTTTAAAAAGCTAGCAAGAACAAGAAATAAAATATATATAATAAGTTTTAATAATAAATAGATATATAAGTATCAATAATATATATATGTATTGTACTTATGTATATTTACGTATAGTTTTGAAGCCGTTTTTATGGCTTTTTAGTATATTTTGATTTTATTAAAGATATTAATAAATATATACATATTTCTAGAAGCTTCTTCAATTTTTTTTAACGGCTTCCACTTGAAACATTTATCATAATAACAATAGACAGAGAAATAGTTAAATACGAAAAGTATCACAATTTAACATAACTGTTATTTATTACACTTTTGTAGGCAAAGAGAAGACTATTTGAATGATATAAACATTTTATAATTAGTAGTGTCGCGTCTAAATTACATCATAAACCCAGAGATAAGGCTAGGTTATCTTTAAATATGAAACCGTTTAAGGCTATATAGGCTTAATGTATTATTAAATACCCACTCACCTTTAAATTATGTTTATGTAAATATTATGCACTTTTTAAATCTTATCTACATAAATAGTTTCACGCTGTATCCCGCATTCAACGGGGTACACAGAGGGAACCTAGTTTTAAGACACATCCTTCTCCATTTTCCATCGAATTTTGTGAGGTATTGGCATTGAATGGCGAAATTCAACGCCACGCCTTGTTTGGATTGTCGGTAATAAAATTGATTTATAACAAAAAAAAACCGACTTCAAACAATAAACTGAAAGGTAAAAAAATTATAATTAATATTACATAAAGTAAAAACATACTTTAATTTTGTTAAAAAAATAATTAAAAAAAGATTCTATAATTTTGAAGTCGGTGCCAAGTAAAACAAACAGGCTTAGTAATTTGATATTGTAGTAAGGTTGTTTGTAGCATTAGCTTGACACCGAATTCAATTTTTTTTTTCATTGTTTAAAATAAAATATAGTCGAAATTATAACCTCCTTTTCTTACAGAAGTCGGTTAAAAAATAGAAGAAATAAGCCAAGTTTTACTGAACACTTGTTGTCTAGAAGAATTTTATGTCGCAAACAGAGGTCCTGGCCGTAGAGGCGGAGTCGTGCTACATCTTTCTCATAAGCTCAATATAGATCTCAAAGATTTATTTGCATCGTAATGCCCATTAGATATCTTCAGAAGGCACACAGACAGTTCTTTAACTGATCTAAAATGCACAGTGCCTCCTTTTATAAATAGTGTGGGTAGGCAATTTATAGTTTTGTCAACACTTATAGGGGTAATAAATCCTGGGTTAGAAGGATAAGATTCTTGGTGGTTCGTAAGGAAGTAAATTTCAGGAGCTGTTAAACACTCAGTTCAGGCTCCTGGAAGTAGTTTCTATGTCTCTTTTTCTCAGAGACATTATCACAAAGCAGCGTGCCCTGGAAATATTTAAAGCAAAAACATAATGCGATAGATATCTTGCGTGGCTTTATCCCGAAGTGTCAATTTGTATACGAGCTTCTGTCCCTCCACAATTGTTCCTCCACACACAGCAGGAAACCTAGTGTTAAGACACTCCGTTATTCATTTCGCCAAGAGTAGCAGAACTCAATCTCGCACTTTGCCTCAACATCAGAGCGAACAAAATGGAAATATTAAATATAAAAATTACAATTATAATTAAAGAAAATTTAAAATACATAAAGTAGTGATAAGCTGTCACTGCGTTCTCTGGCTACAGCTGTAGAAAATTATTAAATACCTGTAAATATTATATGAACATCAAACAATAATTTTCGTAAATAGTTAAATTCGCCATTATTCACAACCGTGTCTCGACAAGGTGCTCAGTTTTAGACATCTGTCGAAGTTGCACACAATGTGACAAAGTCCTACTTCCAGTCACTCGATTATAGTCGCTGGCAATATGAATAACTTAATCTGAATATTTACCTAATAGAACGAGATCCCAGGGCCCCCAGACCTACGTCATTTTAGCAAAGTTGAAATTATGAGCATTAATAGTCTAATATGTAGTTAAGATTGTAAACGTACTTATTAACTTGAAAGGGAGATTTCGGAGGTAGCGACAACTTAAGAGACAAGCTCACCTATGTTAAGTACGTTTTAAAGTATTTAGCTCTTTTTAAGTATTAGCTCGCATATAAGTATGTTTTATATATAAGAATAATTTAAATAATGTATATTTATTATTATCAGACCCTTTAGGTGGGCTTGTATTGCTGTCAGATGTTTTAAAGCTTATTGTTGGTTGCGAAAATATATTACACTAACAAACTTTAATTTTACATATATTAAAGCTTTAACTTACGGACTATTTCAAGACCCCTTATATAACCATTCAGACCAACCCGATGGCTCAATCATCCTCCTAAACAAAGAGTTATCTTTTTGGCTACCTTTGAAAGGTCCCCACTTTCAAGTTAGTGAGTACACATACTGTCTTAAAATTTCAGCTTTGCTAAAATGACGTAGGTCTGGGTCCCTGGGATCTTGGGCTATAAATAACGTATCTGAATGTTATTGTTAGGTTTCTTAGCTGTATTATATAGAATGTAATTGTTATGGTAGTTCAATTCTTTTATTAAATTTTGTAGAAATTATTAAAAAGCAGTTGATACTTGTTAGATAACAAAAGTGATTCTTGTGCTGTTGATCGATCGTTTGATCTTCTTTTGGGTAAAAAAATAAACTGAAAAATTATTTCAAAGTTATTTTTGTCCACATGCATTAGAAACTATAAAAAATATAATAAGAAAACATGTCTGTTTCTTAAATCATGATATTAAATACTACAATAATAAATAATCGTTAATTTGTCTAAACATTAACTGAGACTTTGCGGCCAGTCGTGACGCAGGGGCACAAAGTGTGACTGCAAAACCGACTGGTTGAGCGTTTGATCCCCACTCGAAGAGATGAAATATTTACTTAAATTTATATTTCCATTTCTTCGCTCTGGTGTCGAGGCAAAGCGCGGCGTTGAATTCTGCCACTCAACACGAAATGCCTCCAGAAATCGGCAGAAAGTGGGGAACGGAGTATCTTAACACTAGGTTGCCTCTGCCTACCCTGCTGTGAGCGGGATACAGCGTGAAGCTGATTTTTTTTATATTAAAAAGGGATTCAGTTAATACTGCCTTAAAAGAATAAAAAACTATTTATACATTATATATATGAAATTAGGCTATATGCCTACTGCTATTAATAAATTTAATAATTTCTTATTTAATTATATAGGTATTTTCATTTTTATCTTCACTTTATTTAGTAAGGACAGTGACAGCTCAGTAAAAGATTACTATTACAGAAATTTTACTAGCAAAATTTAATACTATATTCTTAAAAAAACCGAAATTATTAACGTCACAAACCACATTTTTAAAACATTTTAAAGGTTTATTTGACACGTAAAATCTTTGGACCAATTTTTAGAAAATCTGCCCCAGAAATACTGTTCGACTTTTATTTATTGGCTGACATTGACAGCTGTCGATCAAAATGAGAAACTTCGCCTAGGTTTTTATATTATTCGTGGGTGAGATTAAGATAATCTTGCTAAATTTAGGCAATGATTCCAAAACACTGCGTTGAGTTCCGCAACTGAAAACAATACGCAAAAATTGGCGCGGAAAGCGGAAACATTATATTACCTCTGCGTTCACTGCTAAGCGGAAGAAAGCATTCTCGGAGTCTTTCAAGAAGTTATGTAAAAATCTTAAAATCAAATAAATCAGCTTCACGCTGTACCCCCCACAGCAGGGTGGGCAGAAGGAACCTAGTGTTAAGACACTCCGTTCCCCTCTTTCTGCCGAATTCTGAAGGCATTGCGTGTTGAGTCAACGCCGCGGTTAACCCCGATACCAGAGGGAAGAAATGGAAATATAAATTTAAGAAAATATTTCATCTCCTCGAGTGGGGATCGAGCCCACAACCAGTCAGTTTTACAGTCACACTTCGTGCGCCGCTGCGCCACGACCGGCCTCAAAAAAAATTGAAAATCTTTTTAGAAATAAATCAATTCATTAGTGACTACTTCCTTATGTTACCTTACTAAAGGTTTTATAAGTGGGTAGGGCACAACACCATTCAAATTAACAATTTTGCTATAATAATTCAATACAAGCGAGAGAAACCGCGAGCTAACCACTAGTTAAACATAAAAACATTCCATATTTGCCTACCGTATTCCAGCCACTCATCGAAAATATAACTTGACTGTTTCAATAACAGAGGCTATAGTGTATGTCGCCATACATTTCCCTAGAGGCCGACCCGATCCCGGCTCTCATACGTGTATGATTCTCTTTAAATGGACGAGGGAGGCTATTTGTAGAACTCATATTACAATATAAATTTTCATTTTGTAAAGTTTTCGTTTTGCTCGAAGCTATTTTCATTTAAGTAGTACGGTGCTTATTTTGGTATTGAATTGATCTTTGTTTAGTTATTTATTTGAGATTTCGAAACAGTTTATTAGTAAAAGAAGAAACTATAGTAGGCTGTACGAGATGTGTCGTGAAAGAATTTTCTCGCTTTGTTAAGTAGGCAAAGTCCGACGTTGAGATCATGTCATAAAAATTGGGGTAAAGTGGGGAACGGAGTGGTTTCAGAATAGATTCCCTTTGCTCGTGCTGCTTTATGCGGGATACAAAGTAAAGTTACAAAAATTCATACCTACGTATCATATTATACAATTACATTGATTTTGTTTGTTTTAAGGCCTCTTAACTTAATATTACAAAAATCCACCTAATTAATTTGACGGGGTCCTTGAGAGAATGTCATTGGCGGCAAAGGCGCCCCCTGCGCAAGTCGAACCTAGGCTCGCGGCCGTAAACAGATCGTTGCATTATTTTAATTTTACATTTTCTCGAAAAGTATACGTCTAAATTACATGCTATAAAAGCCGAAGTTTATCTTCATTAAATTTCCTTGATGATAGAATAACTTTCGCTCGTAAGTTCCAATATCCATGTTAAATAAAAAAACGATAAAATATGACATATACATATAAATCTTACTATTTTTGCAGCGTAGAAAAATAAGTAAATCGGACTAGTAGATCTAGAGATCTTATAGTTTGAGGGAGTGTTGTAATTTACAACACTGAGTAACACAACATACCTTTGGCTCTTAATTTTGATGTACAATTAGGAATTACAGCACTAGCACTTAATACCATAAAATCATATATTCATATATTAATTAACGTTAAAATATATGCAAATATATTATGATGTAAAAAATGTTAATATTTTTATTAGCTTCAGGCTTTCAGTAGTAACAAGTGTATAAAAATTTCGAAATAGCTTGATGTGAACGTGTGGCTTAGTTGTCAAAGTGCCTGGTCGGTTTCCAGGTGGCGCGGGTTCGAGTTCCGCTACGTTCAATTTTTTATACGTCTTCTAAATAAGTAGCTTATTACGTATAAAAAAAGTTGTTATTCTTTTTTTTTAGTGCCAAATTTTCCCCTGATAGACGTGTAAACATAGACAACCCAGTGCCAAGTTACTCCGTTCTACACTTTCCATTAGAATTCGGCCACCCACCGCATAATACATGAGGTGGGTGGCAGAGTCCAACGCTACGCTTCGTGTTGCCAGAGACGAAAAGTTATTATTACTTTAAATAGAAACGTTTACCAGAAGGCATTAAACCTCCAACCATCACGCTTATTGTCAGCCGCTTTTCACTGCGCCACTTTAGCCTCATTGTTAAAAGGCAAAAATGATTTATATATCGCCGTACATACAAAAGGTAAAGATGGTAAACAAAGCGTAAATACATAATGGTTAATTTAGTAAAATAACAATAATATGACTGATAAATGTTTTTTTCGATAAAAAATTAATAATAAAAAAATATTAATATAAAAAATAATAATAGCCTACCCTGCTAAATGCGGGATACAGCGTGAAGTTGAAAATAGAATTGTTACTTGCAGTACGAGCATATTGTGTTGTATCATATCACCGACCTCCTAAAATTGAGGTCTAAAATTGAGCGGAAAGTGGGGAACGGAGTGTCTTAACTCTAGTTTCCTCTCTGCTTACTTAGCTCTAAGGGAAAGAGAGTGAGGCTGCGAATTATTCAATGATGTCATCTAAATTTTGCTTCATTTTAAATATGTAATTTATTATTAGTATATTTCTTAATACCGTCGGTTTGCAAATTAGTGAGACGTCTAACTTTAATTAATCATATTTAATAGAACTTAATATCAAGGGGATTGTCTTAGGGACGCTACATACAGTTAACAAAAATATATCATATTTGTCATATTTTTTTCTACATATGGCGTTTTACGTATAATTATTTTATTATGTTGCTTTTGCCAACATATGAATTGCATAAGTTATATATTCATTAATTTTTCATGTTTCTGAGAATATGTAAGCACTATGTGGCTGCTTGAGAGGATGTTATCGGCGGCAAAGGCGGCCCCAGTGGGACTCGAGCCTAGGCTTGCGGCCTTAAACAGAGCGTTGAATTATTTTAATTACTCATTTTATCGAAAAGTATACGTTCAAATTCCATGTTATAAAAACCAAAGCTTATTTTTTTAGTTTTTTGGTGATAGAATAACTTTCGCTCGTAAGTTTCAATATCGTTGTTAAATATTTTTATTATTTTTAGTTACAAAATATGTTATTGTGATTTATTTATAAAATATAGATATAGGATTTTTAGGACTTTATTATAGAACTAATAAAACATTGTACTTACATATATTTAACTACTAGCGACCCGCTCGCGGCTTCGCCCGCTTAAGCTATTGAATTATTTATTTAATACACTGAATTACGTTCTCTTTCTTGTACTATATCTGTGATATAATGTATGTACGCACTTATGATTTCTAATGTGAAAATTATTAAAACCTTAGGCTGAATTTACATAATTCCCTTAAAAATATTCAACTAACTGCTTGGAAAAAAAAATAACTTATCGATATTTACAGTAAAATCGTAACTTATCGGTGTATATGGAAGGTATACTCGAATGAGAAAAAATATTATTACGGGCGTTTAACAATGTACTAGAACTTAGTAAGCTTTCTGTTTGTTTGTTTAATATTTATAGTCATTTTTTTGGTTATTAGATACTAATAGTTATTACAACATACGCGAATTTTTAAATTTTTATAAATTAGCTTCACGCTGTATCCCGTACACAGCAAGGTAAGCATTGGGAACCTAGATTTTTATACCATTTTAATAAATATAGATAACTCAGTTTCCCTCTGCTTACCCTGCTAGATGAGGAATGCAGTCTTAGACTAAAAAAATATATATAAATATTTTTAAATTTATAATTAATTATATAATTCTTGGAAGAAGTATGTCACCGTGCAGATGTCCCGAGTTTCATTCCGAGGGATTCACATTACTCTGAATATTCGCTCTTGACGTAATGTCTGAAATATAAAAGAGGCATTCTCTTGGAGCCTGGAGATACCATGGATCTAGGAAGGAAGAAGGTGTTATTTTTTAAAATTTTACTTTAATAATAAAATTAATTTAAAACGTGAAATATTAGAGAAAAATGTATGAAATCCTTTAATATCTATCGATGCATTTCCTTTCAGAAATATTTTTACTTATTTTTTTTATTTATTTTAAACTTAGGGTAAGTTAAGATACTATTTCTGATGAGAGTACGAAGTAAGTAAGAGTAAGAAATAACTAATACATAATTAAACTCGTTTCATTAAACTTAATGTTTTAAGATGCGTTCAAAAGTTAGCATGAAATTAAGTAAATGAAAAGAAAAACATATTTAAATTGATGCCAGTCTGTGTCAGTCATTGCTTCGCTCTCTTGGTGCTATTGAATTCAGCCACTCAACAAGCAAAGCTACCACAATTCGGCGGAAAGTGGGAAACGGAGTGTCTTAACACTATGTTTTCCTACTGCCTCTCTAGCAAGGTTGCTGTCTACGGAATATAACGTGAAGCTGATTTGATTTTAATTTTTTTGAATTTAAATAAATCATTTCTTGCATCGTAACTCCTTTGTCACGGAAATTATGAAGGGAACTCCTTGGAGGACGCGGTGTCGTCTCGCTACATTTGTATTTTAAAAATGCGTCATTTTACAATAGAATATTACGTGCAGATGCGTTTTGAATTATAAGATTTTTTCCATTATTTAGATCCAAGTTTCATTATATGCTTCACGTTGTATTCAACATGTTGCATGATAGGGGAAGGGGACTTAGTGTTAAGACACTCTGTTTCCTGCTTTCTTCCAAATTTTTTAGATATTGAGTATTTGGTGCTGTGCTTTGTTTTCTTACCAAAGAGAGGAAATTAACATATTTTTTTCTGCTCCAGTGGGATTCGAACCCATAACTGTCGAACTTACGTAAGACGTAATTCTACTGCATAATAGCGAAAAACGAGTTTAATTTTTAAAAAGAATAAAATCATATTTTAGATAAAGAAATTAAAAAAAATATTACATTTTCTATAGTAAATTAATTCCATGAATCATATTGAATGGAAAATATATTATTTCTATGAAACATATTATAGGATATATTTCATAGAAGTAACTGATTTCGTATTTTTATTTATTCACAATATTCATTACATGTTAAGTATGAGCGTCAAATTTAAGAAAATAATATTTTTAGCTTCACGCAGTATTCCGTACGTAGGGTAGACAGAGGGATCCTGGGAACCTAGCATTAAGAGACTCCGTTCTCATTATGCTTCCGTCTCATTCCTTTCCGCCGATTTTTTGAGGCATTATATATTGAGTGGCGGAACTGAATACCGCGACTTGCTTCTAACACGAGCTTACCAGAGCGACAAAATGAAATATTAAGCATTTCTTTGCCCCAAGTGGGAATTGAATCCATAACCTTCTCGCTTACAGTACCACACAGAAAAACACAATCTACCTCAAAAATATTCAAATATTCAAAGCAAAAACAAAAATAAACTAGAATTTTAATTCCTTATAATATTCTAAAGTACTCTACAGCAGTGAGTGTAAGTATCAAGCGTCTGTGAAACGATGAAGGCTTGCGTATTTTTATGTAAATAAATGTATGCAACTGTTTCTAGGAAGTCAGTTGCGGACGTGCTTCTTCTCAGTTAAAATTTTACCTTTGACTTATTCAGAATTCTTCTTTATAAAGACGAGTATGCTTTTTAGAATTAAGAAGATGAGTGTTTTTAGTTTCCTTTTCCGGTTTCCGGTGCCTTAGGAGAAAGGAGACTCGTTTGTGTTAAAATGTGTATGAGATTTAGTGAAATTCTAACTTTTGAAAGTAGCTATGTACTTGTCTTTGCCTTTTATTTGTTCTAATTTTATGTTCTTTAGACAACTTTAAATAGAAAGTTATTTTGAATAATAATATACTATAATAAAAAATTGAGGGCGGTCGTGACGCAGCGGCGCGAGGTGTGACTGCTAAACCGACTGGTTGTGGGTTCGATCCCCACTCGAAGAGATGAAATATTTACTTAAATTTATATTTCCATTTCTTCGTTCTGGTGTCGAGGTTAAGCGCGGCGTTGAGTTCTGCCACTCAACACGCAATGCCTCCAGAATTCGGCAGAAAGTGGGGAACGGAGTGTCTTAACACTAGGTTCCCTCTGCCTACCCTGCTGTGTGCGGGATACAGCGTGAAGCTAATTTATTTATTTTTTATTTATATACTATAATAATGTGGACTCCACTCCGCGCTTCATGGAAATCTTCCAAATTTTTATATGTTTCTTAGTATTTTCCTTGTTTCAGTATGTTAATAGCTTGTAGAAAGAAAATAAAATAATAAGTTGCATATTTTAGTCATTTAGATATGTTAAGTTTAATGCATGAAGGATAATTGTAGGTTATTATTTTAATTAATGAGGCCAATCGTGGCGCAGGGTCACAAAGTGTGACTGCAAAATCGACTGGTTGTGGGTTCAATCCCCACTCGAGGAAATGAGATATTTATTTATATATATTATATATTTCTGTTTCTTTGCTCTGGTATCGAGGCAAAGCACAGCATTGAGTTCTGCCACTCAATGCGTAATGCCTCCAGAACTTGGTGGAAAATGTAAAGTGGAGTGTCTTAACACTAGGTTCCCTCTGCGTACTCTGCTGTGTGCGGGATACATCGTGAAGCTAATTAGTTTATTTTTATAATTTTAATTTTGCCATTTGCTCTATATTTTTCTTTTCAAAGTCTAATTTAAAAAAAACAAGACTAACTAATAAAATAATGTACATTACAACGTAAAATACGTTGTATTTATGCACTTTCAATATTTTACAAACATCAAAGGAGTAGAATACTAAATCGGAAATAAATTATTAATAAAAAAACCTTTTTAAGATTTTTTTTAATGGGGTATATTGTAATTTACAAATAAGCCTTTTCAATTGATATCCAAATTAGGTGGGCTGAGTGAAAATTTGTAATCTGCTGTTTAATTGTGGCGGTCATTCGGGATTAGCTACAGTTAATATCTGTAATATATTTTTAGATTTAAAAAAAAAAAAATTACGGTTCCGTGCCTCAAAACGAAAAACGGAATCCTTATAGGATCAGTTTGTTGTCCGTTTGTCCGTCTGTCAATACTATCAATCAATATTCAGTATTACCAAGTCCAAATTAAGATAAAATATTCAAGTCTATAGTCCCTTAGAGCAGAGAAAAATCAAGCTTCTTAGTGAACGAATCAAAAGTTATGAACGAGCACGTATTAATCAATTTTGGTGCATTTTGTGAGTAATCAAAACCTATAAGATACTCCCGTGAAAATTCGAAAAGAAAAAAATCGAAAAATGAAAATTTATTTATATTTGGTGAAAAAAAAAACAATAAAAACTTAGTTCATTTCGTACAATATATGAATGCATACGTCCACAAATTTAAGTTTGTCAACTGTTTGATGTCTGTTTTGTGTACTTCCCGTTAGAATACAATCCTGAAATTGGTACGGAACCCTCGGTATGCGTGTCTGACTCACATTTGAGCAGTTTTTTTGATACTACATTAGGAGTTGTTCTGTACAACCATTGACCACTACAATAAAAAATAAAAAAAATAGGTATAAAACAGAAAAATGATGCTACAGGAAGTGAACTTTTTATGACTCGTAATAGCAGAGCGACTATTGTGAGGTCTCATTCATCGTAGGAATTCAATTTCAAAGCTTCCACTTGTGTTTTTGCAAAAGGCTCAAGTGCCCGTCTTGTACTACTATTTTGATGTGAATTCTAAAATTTTATGAAGAAACTCGATTTTTTATTTTGGTGTTTTTTTATGGGAGTAAGAATTTTCTTTTTTATTTCAAACGTATTAATTAATGGGTTCCATTTGACTTCGTTTCAAATAATTTTTAGATTTTTAATTTAAAAATTTTGAAATTCTATATAAGCTTCATAGATTATTATTAAGTTAACTTCCGCTTTATAGATTACTAGTGGGGGCGCGCAGCTTCGCCCGCTTATTTGCACCCCTAAGGGTGATTTCTAAAAAAAAAACACGAAACACGTGTTCAATAAAATATTTTTAACAGTTTGAATTTAAATTTTGATAAAAATCGGTGGCGATTTAAAGATTTTTCCATATAAACTTTCAACCCCTTATTTGGATCCTTAAGAGGTGAATTGTAAAAAATCATGAAACACGTGTTCAATGAAATATTTTTAAGAGTCTGAATTTCAAATATTATAAAAATCGGTGCCGATTAAAAAAAAACCATATAAACTTTTAACCCCTATTTTATCCTTTTAGGGTTAAAATTTTTTAAAATTCACTAAGAAGGTAGTGGATGTTCAGATTACAAAAATAAACATCTGTCCAAATTTCACGTTTCTACGCACAGCGGTTACGGCTGTGCGTGCGTCTTACCTCAGTCAGTCAGGTACATGTCCTTTTATAAATATAGATTACATTTCTTCGGGTGGTAATCGAACACAATCTGTCGCCTTTTCAGTCACACGCGTGTGCCCCTGCGCCGCGATTGACCCCAGTCAATATTGATATATTGATTATATATAATTTAATTGTCATCAGAATTGAAGACGTAATCCAAATTTCCCCTTAATCGTACACGGAGAGAGAAGTGGGTCAAATTTAGCTTGCAAGATTTTTGGCTTGTAAAAGACAGAGTCACTTTTTTACTAGCATAGCAGGGTATGCTCGAGAAATCTAGTGTTAAGACACTCCATTCCCCAATTCTGAATAAAAATCAAGACATAGTAGCATTGCATAGCAAAATTTCCCACCTCGCGTTGATTGCCAAAATGGGTAAATGAAAAAATCTATACATCTATCATTCACCCGAATTGGAATCGAACCCAAAACTATCGCATTTATACGCACTACGCCACGACGGCTTCCTAATAATACAATGAAAACAAATAAATTGTATCACAAACGAATATAATATTTAATCAGAAATCTCAACAATAAACGATAATTACAAATGTCGATACTCCGTTGTTTTCAGTGAACAAAATAAAATTATAGAGAATTTATTGGTATATTAATTTGTGGATGCCGTGTTGTTTTTTTTTTATTTATTTATTTGGACATACTGTTTTTATTAATATCGATATTTCTTCTGTATTGTGTTTTTTAATTTTTCGCTATATTTTATTGGGAAAATTGTTTTTATTATGGCAGTTCCAATTTTAGTGAGTTACACATGCTTAAGTTTTGCCTGTAGAGTTATATTGTACAGGTAAACCAAAGGATTTTTTTTAGAATCACGCTGTATCCCGCACAAGCATAGGAAAGTTGGGAACTTCGCCTTGGTCGTTACTTGACTTAATAGGACCGGAGTGTCTTAACACTAGATTCCTCTATCTACTCTGCAATGTGTGGAATAAGTGCAAAGTTAAAAAAAAAAACATATTTCTGAAACGGTATCAAATCCATAACTACCACTTTTAAAGCCGACGACGTACACTGCACCACGATGAATTCATAAAACAATAAAAATATTTGAAAAATGCAACTACAATTGATTCAAACGAGAAACATATGTAGAAGGAATTACTATAAACATATCTATAAGACTTTTACAAAGGACACTAGAGTTTCATTTTATGGAGACGCAATGTAATAATATGACAATATTTTATACGTTGAGAGCACGCCGCCAGTGCTTTGAAACATTCACAAAATTTATTGAAGTCTTTAGAAATGATAGCTTATAAAAATATTTGAATATATAGAAAAACGTAATAAATCAAATAAATAAATAAATCAGCTTCACGCTATATCCCGCACACACGAGGGTAGGCAGAGGGAACCTGTAAGACACTCCGTTCCCCACTTTCTGCCGAATTCTGGAGGCATTGCGTGTTGAGTGGCAAAACTCAACGCCGCGCTTTGCCTCGACATCAGAGCGAAGAAATGGAAATATAACTTTAAGTAAATATTTCATCTCCTCGAGTGGGATCGAAACCACAACCAGTCGGTTTTCACGTCATCACATCAGTCACACTTTGTGCCCCTGAGTCACGACTGGTCTCGTATACGTAATATTGCTTTTTATTTTGACAACTAATCGATTGATGACTTTATTTTTATTATTTTTTTTCTGTACTCCTTAAATTTTGTCTGTGGATAGGGATAAATCATTTTTATTTCAATTTACAATACATTGTGTTTGAGAATGGTGGCGTAACTTAACACAGAACTTTGTCAGACTTGGGAGCAATTGTTTTTAATTAGCCTGAAGAAATTGTCTAAGATAGTCATTTCTGCTCCAAACGTTAACGTTTGTTAAAAAAAAAAACTTTTGTAATACTACATTAGGATAAGATTTCATCTTAGTATAAAAGGACACTGAAACTTTTGGACCAAAACGTAAAGAATTGAGATGTGGTCTAAGAAATTACTTATTTTTTTTATTTTTAGAATAGCAAATAATAAATTAATTGACAATCTGGAAGTGGAGAAAAATGAAAAAAAAAAAAAAAATTTTAGATCCTTAATCGATTAAAATGAATCATATTTTAAATGAGAGATGTAACAGCTGATTGACAATGACACCTTGTCTATTGATTATCTCTTATTACGTTCTTCTCGATGCGTTTTGAGTGCTTTCCCATTTGTTTGATATTTTCAAGCTTTGTTTTTCTCGTATTTTGACTCTTTCGATTCTTTGTACGACCCTACGTATTTTGATTCTTTGTACGACCCTCGCTTTCCCACTTGACTCCGAAATCTTTTGGATCTTACGGCCGCCACGCTATGGATATGAATAGCTGTGTGAATTGTGGGATAGCCAATGGACACTGCAATACCCTATTCCGACGACCTTTAGATGATGAAAGCCACCTCAATCTGGTTACTTAGAGGTGTGATATAATCCCGACATATAAGCAGGAAAACATATTACTGTTACATTTTAGTTGACAGCTCTCGTAGAGGAAGGGAAGCTATTGCTATGAAATACTGCAATTGTATTGTAGGAAGACGAATGGTAGGCTGCTGTGCTCATTTTATGAATATTATATGGTACCTTAGTTGGGCTAGGTACCAAAATAATTTAGTTTCATCTGCACACTTCATAGATGACATTTTAATAATAATAGACATCAAAAATCATCAAAATGTGTTTTATTTATAAATAATAAACATTAATGCTTAAACAACTCAGTAATCACATATTTTATAGAAGTTGATGTTTAAGAAATTGTGCTGCGAACTTAACCTCGCTTTTATGAAATCTATAATAACTCAGCTCTCTGATTGCCAAAATTTATATAGCTTTCAGGAAGGGAATGATGTACCTAAATCTATTAGATCATACTATTTTCATCTCTTTACATTCTGGGCCCAAAAATGTATGGAATAGTTTGTCTCCTTTCTTTCTAAAGGAATACAAAAGCTTAAAATATTCTTGTGACAGTTCTACAAAATAAAAGCACTAACAACAAACAAAGTAGTAAGTGAAACTAGTATATTTTAAAATGTCATAAATATTTACTCGAAAATCGACCTTATTGCACGGACGTAAAGTATATTAAAATGGCACGTGGTAATGGTTAATGTATAAAAAGTACATACTACGCTGACGAATGGAACGACCGCGATCCTTCAGAGCCCACAAAGAAACCACACCATTGTGTTTCGAGTATTACTACTAGAAGCTGGTCCAATTTTTGAGAGGACGACGGAATATTGTTCTTTTGGCGTATAGTATAAAAAAAAATAGGCCTCCATGGCACAGTGGCATACCATTCGATTCCCACTCGGAGAAATGAATAATTTTTCGCTCAAGCGAAGTTGAGTTCCGCTAATCAACACTTAATGTCTTAAAATTGAACGGAAAATGGGAAATTAAATGTTTTAGCAGGTTTCTTTTGCCTACCCTACCCCGCCCATTTTAATTTGAAATTAGAGAATATTGAGAACGGAGTGTCTTAATACTATTTAGTTTCTGTTTACTAGCTTTAGCTTCACATTTATTCTGGCTGTTGCAAAAATTGAATGTCGAAGATAATATGAGCAATCCATTCTTTGAATTAATCCTATTTGGATGATTTGTTGATTTTATTGTATTTATTTGTACGTTCTTATTGCGTCATACTAAAAGTCTTTTGGAGCTATGATAATTTAAACAACAGCATTTAGGTTTTAAATTTATCGGTGGGTGAAATTCGAAAGTAAATAAATCCAAAGTATATAGCAGTGTTTCTCTTTATGCTCTGACCAAAAAGAGCATCCAGGTGCTATTTAAAAAAAAATGAGCTTCACGCTGTATCCTGCACACAGGAGGGTAGGCACAGGGAACCTAGTGCAAGACACTCCGTTCCCCAATTTCTTCCGAATTCTGGAGGCATTGCGTGTTAAGTGGCAGAACACAACGCCGCGCCTTGCCTCAACACCAGAGCGAAGAAATGACAATTTAAGTAAATGTTTCATCTCTTCGAGTGGGGATCGAATCCACAACCAGACAATTTTACAGTCATACTTTGTGCCGCTGCGCCACGACTTGCCTCAATTCAAAAAATACAAATCTTTTTATTTGAATGCAATCTTTATATCCAATTCTAATCCAATTTTTTATACGTTTTCTTAGAACCACTATCATTTTGCTTTTTCTTTAAGGAACCTTAAAAAGTAAAAGGTACATTAAAAAAATGTGAGAATGATACCTACTTTATCTTATATAACTCGGACCACGTTGTAAGACGCAGTACAAGTTGCGACGTCTTTTGAGTTGGTATACATTGAAACCTAACCATGCAGATTATGAGGTATGCTTCACGCCCTCCCCTTGTTTTCAGAAATTGTTGCAAAATAGTTACAATATCTCTTATGACTTATGATAGTAACTATTTTATTGTAAAATTACATTTTTATTGTTTTTATTTTTTATCAGCTTCACGTTGTATCCCGCACACTGCAGGGTAGGCAGAGGGAACCTAAGGTTAAGACACTCCGTTCCGCACTTACTGCCGAATTCTAGAAGTATTGCGTGTTGAGTGGCAACTCAACGCCGCGCTTGTCCTCGGCACCAGAGCGAAGAAATGGAAATATAAATTTAAGTAAAAATTTCATCTCCTCGAGTGGGAATCGAATCCACAACCAGTCGGTTTTACAGTCACACTTTGTGCCCCTGCGCCACGACTGGCCTCATTTCTATTGTTCTTTTTTAATATTTTAATTAAACACTACAGACACGTGGTCCGTACTTTTTTTTAATTTTCATTATTATCAGCTAATCAACAGTTTTATATTTATCTGCTACTTAAATAAGGCTTATAACTAGAGATAATTATAGTTATAAGCCTAGTTATATTTTATTGCTTAAAATCTTTATTAATATATCGTACATTTGAAAGTAATCTCTTAAGCCTATATTTGTAATTGGAAGTAAAAGATTCTGTTCCGAATACTCTCCTGTAACGTGATGAGTACCCGTACTACGAATATATGAAATGCTAATATATTCCTTTTATAATTCAATGTATTATCGGTTTTGGTTACTGAATAAGCTAAGAATACATCAAAAGTTTATACATATGTATAGAAATACTTGAAAACTAGATGTTTCTTTGATTCAGTCATAGTCTTATATTATATAATATTTAATTGGCGTTAATATTTAATTTGATGATTTTGTCGGACCAAGACAAAAAAAAAATATCTTTAATTGCATTTGAATCCATAATCATCTAAGTTCATCCTAACACATCGAATATACCAATTTATTGTTGAATAGAGTAGAGAAGGGGCATCATGGCGCAGCAGGACAGTATCCGACTGATAGCGCGTATGTTGTGAATTTGAATTCTATTTGGAGGAATTTATTTTCTAATATATATAATGTAGTTTTAAGTTCTGCCACTCAACGCCACTGTCAACTACAACGTCTGTAAAAGTGGGAAATGAAGTGTCGTCGTGTTAATACTAATCCTACCAAAATGTGGAAAAAATGTATTAAATAAAGGAAGACCTTATATAAGCGTTATTTACAAAAATGTTACCGTCAAAGTTTCCTTTTCGCAACTTATTAAAATTTTCATCAACTCTATCTCTAAAGAGCGATATCTGGAACAAATGGCGTATTGACCCTTGGAGGATAAATAAAAGGTAACTGATATTACGAAGAAGGCATTCTTCTAAAAATTACTGCCAAGATTCTCTGAATTTCATCTCTTGGGTATAAACTTTGTTCTGTACGTTTTAGTGTGAAATAAAGAACATTTACTGTGTGTTTTCACATTGTTTGAACATATAATAGTAGTTTTATGATGTAAGAAACAAGATTCATTTAGCTTTTTTATTTTATTATTTAGTTACAACATAAGATAAACGTTAAAAACATTTTTTCCAGCAGAGTTAGTGTTAAGACATTCCGTTTCCCATTCTCTGTCAAATTTTCGAGATTTTCCCATATTGCTTGCGGAATTACGGAACTCAACGCTGCACTTCATCTACTTGGGCAGAGAAATAAAAACAATCTTATATTATAGTTTAGCTAGAATGTTATAATAGTTAATCTTTTGTAAAAGTGGCATTTTATAATACCTATAGAATAGCTCGATTGTTATGGTTGTCGATTACATTCAATGAAAAAAATGAAATCAGCCTCACGTTAGTGTTAAGACGCTCCGTTTTCCTTTTCCGCTGAAACCTGGAAGCACTGCGTGTTGAGTGGCGGAACTCAAGCCGCACTTTGCCTCGACACCAGAACGTAGAAATTGCTCGAGGTCAGTCGCGGCGAAGAGGCACAAAGTATATAAATATAAATATGAGGTCTCAAATTGGTACTTTTTTTGAGCTATACATAAAATACAGTTTTTACGGAACATATTTACAAAAAAAAATCTTACCGTATCAAAAAAAATAGTTATCACCTTGAACTTAGCCTAACCTAACTAATTTATACAAATTATAACTAAGCTCAGGCTAGAGAAGTAACCTTCATTATTAGTAGGAGATACCTTCGAGTGCACCTCGAGCTATCTTTCTGTTCATTCGACGTCCTACTAAGCGACAATGGTGGAAGATGAGGAATTTTTAAGCTTTACGCTGTATACCTTACAGCAGAGTAGGCGGGGATAATTTAGTGACAAGACACTCTGCAGTTCTAACACTGTACGCCACAATCCTGTCTTCTAGAGCGGGGAATTGAGAAATATTCATTCACTCGAATGGAGATCGAACCTACAATCATGGCAGTGACAGTCAGACGCTGTTCCACAGCGCCAGAATAGCTTCTATAGTATGATATATACAAACACAATTTAATCTGTCTACATTCACTTTAAAAGCTTTACCTCGATTTTTATTTTCTTTCAACAAAAAAGTCTTCTCCTAGTGATATATATCTTCTCCTACAATTGTTCCTCAGGATCCGGATTCTCACCAATTAAGAAAATACATGAGACGGCTAACTCAAATAAACAATGGTTTAGCGAGCCACTCCGCCTTATCCTGTAATTGGTAATAATTAGGCTTTGAACGCATGTAGCGTGTGAGAAATTCAAATTTTGAATTTATGGTACGAAATAGATTTTTTTTAAATATTACATTATGTCAGTTATGCAATATTACTTATAAATTAATTGAGACTATGATATTATATTACTATGCCTAGCGGAATAGGCATGAAGAAAGGCGCGCCAACCGCTGTAGTCTGCCTCTTTTGTCTCATTTAATGTAGAAACCCTCATGTTTTTACTTCAATTTTTTTCACCATCATCGAAGTTGTGTTTCTGAAGATGAACTTCGGCATCATTCAATTCTCTTGATTTCCTCAAGTTCCTGTGGTTGTTCTTCTTCATTATTCCAGTGATATCAGCTAGTACTGTGTACCATTCTATGGTCATTACGGATTCGGACAGCTTAAGTGATTTAGCATATCTGTAGCTCTTAATAAGAGATCGCATATTTGCAGCATTATTATTTCTTTCAGTGCTGTGTCTACGGCCAAATGTGTATCTATGCTGACGCTACGATGTCTCATTTATGCAGCCAAGGCAACGTTAATTCTATTACCAGCCTGCGCCTTTCCATACATTATATTTATGATAAGTACAGACGAAAGATACGTAATGGATATGTCTTTTATATATATAAAACAATTTTATTATACAATACGAGACTAAGTTAAAATATTATGCAGAAGAAATACGTAAATTTTACAAATGTCATGTGATCATTAATAAACAACAGGTTTTTGCATTGGTTATGATTTTACAAAATTATATTTTGTATATTAAAACTTTGATCTAACTACACATATTACACAAACAGGAAGAAGCGAACAGACTGTTTAATTTCCTTACAATTTTCACACAAAACGGCGTAACTCAACACCGAATTTTTCCTCTTTACCAGAACGAGGAAATAAGAATATTAAACATTTCATTTCCTCGAATAAATTCGAGGAATTAAACTTATAACCTGTCACGCGTACATGTGCCCCACGTCACGACTGGCCTCAAACCAAAAACTTTAAATATTAAAATTAAAAGCTCAATGCGAAATAAGTTTACAGCCGTCACTTTCATACAATTTTAGGCCTACGCACTTGATTGAAAAAGTTCTTTCTTACATTTTTTCCCTCTGTAAGCGGCTTAAGATGGCCTGAAACAATCAATTAGGGGGTTTCGTCTGCTCCGAATTGTAAATGCTAGTCGTTGGTTGAGTTTTTTAGGGTTCAGTACTTATTATAAAATATAAAATATTATTTTTATTATTATTGTTTTTAATTCAAATGGTAAAGAGGAGCTAGATGTATTTAAGTTCTCTGGAAAAATATTTAAAGAAAAACTCAAATGTATTTTTGAAAATTTGCTATTTAGTGTTTGATTATTTTTTTATTTTTTTTATATTATACACATTTAATTAATTTAACTAGTATAGTATAATTAAAGAGATGAATTGCTTAAAGTTTTTAACAACATTTATATATTATTATTATTATTATTTATTTTTTTTAACTGTTTTTGTTTTTAACTATTTAAATTTTTTCTTTTTTTTATACTCAGTAAATTATTTTTTATTAGTTTTAACATTTTATGTAATATTAAAAACCTCGTTTTTACCTTTTTTTGTTTACTGTAACTAAGTAAATATTTTTTTTTACAATAATATTTTTTACAGTAATATTGGTTTTAATTTTTTAATGTAGTTAAATATATTATAATATAAGTAAAAGTTTACTCTCCTTAACATTTTTATTTTTACGCAATTGTTTATTGTTTTACTTTTTTTTTTTTTTTTTTACTTTATTTTTCATAGAATAATGTAAGTTTTGGAACAAATCTATGTATTACATGTTAAGTTAGCCTTTAAGTGTAGTGTATAGTGTACAATAAAATGTTCTATACTAAGCTATGTACGAAGGATAAAATACACTGTATATTATGTTGGCTTCCTATTAAATAAATAAATAATAGTTAATATATAAATATACAGTACACACACATATATAATGCAAAGAATATTAATAATATATACTGAAATAATAGTTTTCTTATATTTTTAAGAATTTTTATCTAGCTATTGTCTAAACTTGGTTGCATATGGAGAAACATTGGAACACATTAACATACACCAACAAAATTTATATGTTTTTATCGGCTTTTACAAGATAAGACAACTTACCAGTACTAAATACAATATGTGTTTTCAATAAGAAATACCATCCAATTCACAATGCCATTCACACAAAATAATTTTTATGTACAAATAATTTTTAGTAGGAAGGGAGAGGGAACCTGGAAACCTAGTATTAAGATACGCCCCTCTCATTGAGAAATTTCCTTTACCCATTTTTGGCCGAGTGCTGGAGGCGTTGGGTGGCGGAACTCAACGCCGCCTTGGTAACCTTCTCGCTTTGGCTGAACAAATAAAAATATTAAATATTTAATTTCCTCAAGTGGTTATCGAACCCACAATCTGTCACGTTTACTTGCTAGTGCAAGCTTATGCCCTTTTACCACTATACGTCTGTACATAAAAAGAACATTGTTATATGTATATATTAAAGTAAACTTTAAAAATAAATAATACGGAACACTTCATTTTATTCATAAAAGTTTTAAAACTGAACGTCGGTCGATTCAGGCCGGAGTTTTCGGAATAATATATATTATAATCGTTACATTTACCTTGATTATTCAGATTGAAGTGCTTCGAGATGTTTGTATCGCTCTGTGGTTTTTAAGCTACAATTATTAATGAACAACATGGAAAATGCTTATTTTATTTATAGAAAAGAGTACATTTGCTATAAAAGTTTTAAAATATATTTTATTTAATTTGACATACATATAATTTTTTTTCAGTATCACGATTTATATTTTCTACATATTATAAATTTAACATAATTTTACAATCCGTTAAAATATAAGAGAATGCGTGTAGCGGAACTCAACGCCACGCTTTTCTTAATAGAGCCGGGAATGATAATAATTAGTTTTAGTTTATAGGGTCGAACCTACAACGGTCGACGGTCTACGGCCTACGGTGTATGGTCTACGATCGGAGAGTCTACGGTCACTTGCTTTCCTCAGTGCTATGATATCCTCATATAATATCTATTTTAATGTATTCAATATAGTGTGTATTGAGGTCAGTCGTGGCGCAGCGGCACGAAGTGTGACTGTAAAACCGACTGGTTGTGGGTTCGATCCCCACTCGACGAGATGAAATATTTACTTCAATTTATATTTCCATTTCTTCGCTCTGGTGTCGAGGTTAAGCGCGGCGTTGAGTTCTGCCACTCAACACGCAATGCCTCCAAAATTCGGCAGAAAGTGGGGAACGGAGTGTCTTAACACTAGATTCCCTCTGCCTACCCTGCTGTGTGCGGGATACAGCGTGAAGCTGATTTTTTTTTATAATATGTATTTTTTAAAATATGTCTTTTTCTTACATTTTGTTCAGCCGAGTGCTAAATCACTTTGTTCTCTACACTCCATTGATTATAGAGACATTGATGCTTGTTTATTGTTTTTTGTAGTTAATCTTTCCATTTCAGTACAAGAATATTTGACTTAACGAGTACAAATAAAAGTTAATTGATCGAATCAAATATTATTTTGAGGCCAGTCGTGGCGCAGGAGCACAGAGTGTGACTGTAAAATCGACTGGTTGTGGGTTCGATACCCACCCGAGGAGATAAAATATTTACTTACATTTATATTTTCATTTCTTCGCTCTGGTGTCGAGGCAAAGCGCGGCGTTGAGTTCCGCCACTCAACACGCAATGCCTCCGGAACTCGGCGGAAAGTAGGGAACGGTGTGTCTTAACACTAGGTTCCCTCTGCCTACCCTGCTGTGTGCGGGATACAGCGTGAAGCTGATTTTTTTTAATATAATTTTTAAATAAATCTTTCTTTGTATTATACAAAATAAAGATAATTCAATAATAAAAATTGGAATTCAATTTTTATGTAATTCAATACATAAAAATATTAAATTTTAAATACAAATTTTAAATTATTTTAACTTATATTAATCATTTCATAAATAAAAACAAGTAGATATATACAAGTAAGGAAAAGGCAAGCGGAAAAGGAAATAACAGAAATAATCATACGCGAAGTGTTTGTACCCACTCTGTATGTAAATAAGCGGCCGCCGCGGGGGTGGGAGGTCTGTCTAATTTCCAGAAAACAACGTTGCTCTCATAGAATATTTAAGGATAAAAATAATATTTTTCAATATTTATTTTAGAATTTTTTACTTTCAACTTCACAAAACGTGTCAGATGGAGTATCTGTTTTATTATATTATATATTATATAGCTTAATATAATGTAGATAATGCATTGAGAGGCGTTGACTTCCGCCACTTTCTGCCAATGTCGTAAGGCATCGACGGAAAGTACGAGGTACTGGGGAGTGTCTTAATGGACAACTCAATTAGAAGCGACAGGTTGTGGGATCACACACACAACACTCAAGAAAATGAAATGTAAAATACATTTCCTCGCTCTGGTAATAAGACAAAACGCGGCGTTGAGTTTCGCCATTCAACATGCAAAGTCTCAATTGAAAATTGGGCGGCAAGTGAGGAACAGAGTGTCTAAAAAGCTACAATTACATATGATGATAGGAATTATGGCGCTAACCTTACCGAATCAATCAAACAAAATAAAACAAAATAATCATCATATATAAAATTTTAGAGAGATTTTAAGCCATAATCATTACAGTATAGTCAAAAAGAATAAAACAAAATTTGTAATTATTAAGAAGCATCTCAGAGACATTTAAGTTTAGGCACAAACGTATGCAATAAAATAATATAGTTAGATAACAATTCGTTCACCCAATCCCGCGAGGTGAACTGCAATGTGATTATTTTTCTCATAATAGAACAAATGCAATCCTGAGAATTAGATATCTTTTATTCTTTATTTAGAGTTTTTCTTTATGCAGTTCGAAATAATATATTGAAACAATGATATTATATTCTGTATTGTATTATTATTTATTTTGGGATTGTATTTTATTAAATAACTAGCGGCCCCCGCGTGGCTTCACCCGCTTGTACTATATACATGAATATGTATTTTTGTGTATTTAGGAAAAATTTATTAATTATTTTAGTTAGGTTATCATTTATCGATACTGTTATAACATTTAATAAATTATAATCGCACCCACGACAGACGCAGCTTTTCCTATGTAAGTCCCGATCCCGTGGGAATTCCGGGATAAAAGGTAGCCATGTATTGCTTAACAACAAGTCTCATAAAAATCAGTTCAGCTTTTCGCCTTTTTTTCCTGCTTCATACTACATACAAATAAAAGGAATGCAGAGAAAACCTCGTTTCATGATACTTCATTTTCTAATTCCTGCTTGGTTTCGAGATATCGCACGGAAGTCAACACCGCATTTTATCTTATTAGAGCAGACAAATGAAAATATTTGATTTCTACGAAAATTTTGCGTTTTTATATATATGTACTTTTTATAAATATTTTTTTCTTCTTATATTATTTATTTCGTTTAATATTCATAAAATGAACATAGTCTTAGTAGAATTATATAATTAGGCGCGCGCTTTTTCTTGGATAGAATCGACAGCTGCCACGTTGGATTACGACTTCAGTTGTGATGACAATGAAATTACATATTCTTGAAAATACATAGTTGAAATGAAATTACATAGTTAATTGAAGATGGCCGCCGCAATAAAATGGCGTATTACAAATTTTACTAATAATCCCATGTTTTTTTCGTGGTATTATTAGTTAAATATTAGAAAGATTTTTTAAAAATATTTTTCATTAATATTTTATTATATAAAAACCATCTTCACGCTGTATTCGGCACACATCAGGGTAGGCAGAGGGAACCTAGTGTCAAGACACTCCGTTTTACACTTTCCGCCGAATTCATAAGGCATTGCGTAGCGGAACTAAACGCCGCGCTTTGCCCCCACACCAGAGCGAAGAAATGAAAATATAAATTTAAATAAATATTTCATTTCCCCGAGTGGCGATCGAATTCACAACTAGTCGCGTTTACAGCCACACATTGTGCCGCCACGACTGGCCTCATATTTCTTTCAAATCAATATTTTATTTAGACCTTAAAAAACTGTAACTAAGCACATATGTACGTATGGACTATTAAAAAAAATCTATAAATTATAATCTTATTGTGTACTTTATTAATTCACCTTCATAATCCCCAGGGAAGATATTCAGACACGACCAGAAGTGATAATTATTAGTACGGCCCATATTTTACGTGCCAGGGAGAGGTACGGGGTATATTTCATTTCTTTACTAACAATATTTCTAAGGAAAGGGATCAAATTACCTACCACTAGTTTATTCGATAGTAGGTATACTACGGTATACTCGATTTTAATTTAATTTGATTCGAAACCTAAAAGAATAGTTGAAAATAACAAATAAGGCATCGAAACTAAGGAAAAGAACGATAAGATACGAACGATACTTATATTATAAATTCGAAAGTAACTCTGTCTGCCTGTCTGTTTGTCTGTGACACAATCACGGCCAAACCGCTGATTCGATTGTAATAAAATTTTATTAAATTAAATTTTATATAGAAATACTTGAGANATCATATATAACAAGGAATTTCGTTGATTTAAGAAAAGGTCGCCCAAAATGCTTTCTAAACGCTTACATTGCGTGCGCTGACTCAACTTTATGAGACACATATAACTATACATATACATGTTCTACAAAAATGTTGTTAACTTCTTTTAGTTACTTTTACTTATTTTAAATTTCTTTGAAATAAATGTATATAAAAATGCCTTTCTACGTGTACTCTGTAATAACTACGTATTTATCTCTTACTACGTATATAATCCCTTTAATAGCTGAAAAGTTGATAAAAAATAATCAAAACTTACGAAGAAAACTCAAAATCACCACAGTTTATAAGCCCATAACAAAAATAAACAAATAATAATCGTGGGCGATTGCACGATGGGACAGCGTGTAAATGTAAACGAGATGGTTGTAGCGGAAGAGTTTGTTTGTTCGTTTAAGCGCTAAGATCTCTGGGTCTACTGGTCCGATTTACTTTTTTTTATTTTGAATGAAAGCTCAGATTCAGCTCAGATTCAGATGCTATAGGGTAGATATAACATTACGATGTAATTCTTAGTTAGCCTTAAATAACGAAATAACAAGAATAAGGAACGTTAAGCACGTGCGCTGCAAAAAAAGTTAAATATATGTCAGTACGTTGCACGACAAAAATATTCAATTTTATTATAATAATTCTTAAAAAAGTTCACAATACCATAAATATATCTATCTCTTGCAAATAAGTGACAATAAGGCATTTTGTGATTAATGATTGAAAATTCTAAGGTGGAATCTCCTCGATTTTTATTCCACATGTATATAATAATTTAGGAGCGAAAGTTATTTCGTCATCAAAGAAATATAATGAAGATAATCTTCGGCTTTCATAGCATGTAATTTGGACGTATACTTTTCGAGAAAATGTAACATTAAAATAATTTAACGCTCTGTTACGGCGGCAAGCCTAGGCTCCAGAGTCCCGCAGGGGACGCCCGTGCCGACGATGACGTCCTATCATACACGTAATGTTCATGATTGAGGGTATTAATTTGTTGGAAAATGCAGCTTAATAAAAGTATTACAGGTGGTAGCCTCTCGACTTTCATTTCTTTTTGCCCGATCACACATTTTGCAACGCCCTCGTATACACTAATTTACTTCCCAAGTCAAGCGAGCTAACGAAATTATACTTCAATAAATTAAAAAAAAGAATCTTCAACGAGACTCAAACCTGCGACCTTGATTCACAATGATTAATTTTAAACACATTTATTCAAACTAAAATCATAGTTTTGTGTATTTCTTTATACATTTTTAAAAACTAATGTAAGAATTACAAAATGAATACAAAACACAGATAAAATTTTCAGCATACACGTATAAAGCTTAACGCTTACACTGTTAAGCCGCTTAACGGCTGTTGGGAGCACATAAATATTTATATTTAATAGTAAAAATATGTTACATTGATGAAAAATTATGTTTTTTTTAGAAAAAAAAAATATTGAAAAATTGAGTTTTTTATAGGAAATTTAATGAATATAATGTTTACGTTTTGTGTGAAATGTGCTGTTGGTTGTTTCATTTAATTAAGATGTATTTATTTATTTATTTATATATTATTTAGTAATAGGCAGAGGGAACCCGATAACCTGATGTTAAGATACTTATTTACTTACAAAACATATTGTGTGGCGGAATTTACCGCCGCGCTTTCTCTCGTTACCAGAACAAGGAAATTAAAATATAATTTTCGAGTAGAAATCGAACCCACAACCTGTTGTGTTGTGTACGATTGTTATCCCTGCCCCACAAAAAATATGTTTTTTCATACAAAAACTTTATTAAAAAGCATATGTATTTTGTTTTAACAAAGAGAAATTGATAAATAAAATATTTACATATCTACTGTACGACATGAGTTGGTTTTTTAATTAAACCAAGATACATGTATGTATCTCCTGTAACCGAGGCCAGTCGTGGCGCAGGGGCACAAAGTGTGACTGTAAAACCGACCGGTTGCGGGTTCGATCCCCACTCGAGGAGAAAGGGAGAGAAAAAATAATAATAAATATACATTTTAAATAAGTATAGTTTTTTTTATTCAAATTCAAGGAGAAATATATTATTGTTTTAGTATAAAAAAATACTGCGTAGAGTATATTCTCATTTGCTCTGTTAACTAAGACAAAGTGCTGCGTCGAGTTCCGCCACTCATCACGCAATGTCTCGAAAATTGGACCGAAAAAGGCAAACGGTGTGTCTTAATACTAAGTTCCATCTGCCTATCCTGCTTAATGCGGGATACATTGTGAATCTAAAAAAAAACAATATAATATAATATGTATTACACGTGTTATTCTTTGCACGTTTATATTTAAATAGTAAAAGTAAAAAAAAAACCATTTTAGTTGTAAAACTGCATCCATCATAGTAGAGTACGTTGAAATGCTTATAATCATGTTTTCTGATCAGTGATTCGTATTATAATTAATGTTTGATCATGTTGCTTTAAGCCTTTTTTATTTTCTTTTTAATATTAAATCAGTTCTGAATCCATAATTTATTTGGGTCATACAATTTAATTTTACGTAAAAGAATATATCTGTGTATAATAATCTTATTTTTCTTTTGGTTTTATTGTATAGAGGAGGATTGTCGTATCGGAGGTGACGGTAGACGCGACGGTTGTGGGTTCGATTTTCACTTGGGGGTATCAGGGCAGGTAGAGTGAACACCGGAAACCTAGTGTTAAGACACGCTGTTCTCCACTTTCTGCCGAATTTTGGAGGTATAGCGTGTTGAGTGTTGAACTCAACGCCGTATTTTGTCTCTCACCAGAGCAAGATAAAGAACCAAACCGATAACCGTCGCGTTTACAGTCACATGTTTGTTCCCATGCACCATAACAGTCCCGTTTTCATGTTTCATAATTTATATAAAAAAGTGCTTACACAAAAAAAATCATACAATTAAATTACCCCCAGTTTAAATTGCATTCTCACTTACTAAAAGCAAACAAGCATTTTTACTAAAGGAAACTAGCATTTAAAAGTTTACACGTAATTAGCTTAATTAAAAATAGAAAGAAAGCCCACGTCCAGCGAGAGTAGGTTACTACTGGCGACGCGCCAATGGACATGTACTTTAAAATTTGCGAAACACCATATTAGTAGTGTTTATTTAGTATTTAATTTTAGATATCTTTTACTCATCACTCCGGTATTCCCTATTTGGAAGTTAAGAAAAGACAAACTACGGCGTTGAGTTCCGCCATTCAATCAAGACGCAGTGTCTCTGCTGGTCACTTAAAACATAACTAAAGCTATAAGGGAAATATGTATGAAAGTATGGGGGAAGCCCCTATCGCCTACGTCCTTAAATATTGTATTTCTATATATCTATGTTTCTTCGTTTTCTGCCTATTATAAGTTTGACTGACTGATTTCTCTTTTAGTGCATAGTGCCAATCATTCAAAAACAAAAAAATCATCAATGTGCGTGCTGTGCTATAATTAAAAATAAAATATTTTATATAAGGAGCTCAGTCAGCGCATGACTATAAACGCAGACTGATAGTGAGTTCGTTTCCCACTCGAGGAAGTGAGTGAAGAGTGAATTATTGTATATTTTCGTTACATCACTCTAGTGTCGAGGCAAAGAGGAGCGTTGTGTTCCGCCAATCCGCTCAATACGGCTCAATAGTAGTACGGCGGGAAATGGCAGGGCGGTAGCGCCTTAATGGGAACGGACTTTCTAAACACTAGGTTCCCAGGCTCCCTCTGCCTATCCTGCTATTTGCGACATACAGAGTAAAATAAAAAAAATATAAGAAAATATCTAAATACTTATATAAGACATTGTAGTGCATTGTACTATTAACGTTTTAATAATATTAAGAAAAAAATGTCAACATGAGAAATTATAAAATCTAATTGAAAATCCAGCAAAGGGAAATTGGCTTAGTTTAATAATAAGAATTTCGTCGACTGTGGATCCCTAACTGGCGTCGTGCCAGTCCATTATGAAGAATAATCGTATTTTACTTATAGAAGTATTTATCTATTTATTCTATAACTACTACATCGTATATAGATATTGGTGATACAAAGTTTGTTTTTTTTTTTTCAATTCCATACTATTTAGGTTTTGTTGAGCCACAGTAAGTTGTACAACAAATATTATTTATCTGTATAAATTGCTAGAGTTTACTTGTAAATTAAATCAAATTAAATTAAATCAGCTTCACGCTGTATCCCACTCACAGCAGGATAGGACTCGAACCCGCGCTTCCTGGAAACCGGCCAGGAGGCGCGGGTTCGAGTCCCGCTACGTTCAAATTTTTATACATTTTCTAAATAAGTATTTTTCTTTCCTAAGTGTGGAATAACACTTTAAAAATTTTAAAAATACCTCATAAATTACTAAGGTACTACTAAGTCTAAGGAACCGTAGACCTGGATGCTTGATATTAATTTTAGCATGATACTTCTACACGATCTTCCGGTACAGAACTTTAAAATCCAGTATCAGGTTTTTCCTTGCATAGCTGGGCAAACAGAGAGAACCTAGTGTTAAGGTATTCCATTTTCTGTTTTTTGCTGGAGCCACACCTTGTCTAACCAGAACGAAGAAATGAAATTCCATTCCCAAATAAGCATCTAATCTACACTACAACCAACGCGTATACAGCCACACGCTGTTTCACATCATAACAATACGTTACTACGGCGTCGTCGTATTGACATATTCCATTACAATATTAATTATTCAAGCATATCGCCATATAATAGTAGTGACAAGTTTACTCTCTCTGGAATCCAACTTCGAACTGTCAAACACTCTCATCAATCAATGGGTAATAGCATATGATTACAATAATTACTATTCATACTAACGCTACGCGTGTTCTTGGAAATAAACTTTGGGAAACTATTGTTTTTTCTGTTTGACAGAAATATTATGGCCTTGAATATTATTATTGAGGCTAGTAGTGGCACAGTGGTACAAAGTATGACTGTAAAACCGACTGGTTGCGGGTTCGTACCCACTCGAGGAGATGAAATATTTACTTAAATTTATATTTCCATTTCTTCGCTCTGGTCTCGAGGCAAAGCGCGGCGTTGAGTTTTGCTACTCAACACGCATTGTCTGCAACTTAGTATCTTAACACTAGGTTCCCTCCTATGTGCGGTATACAGCGTGAAGCTGATTAGATTAATATTAGCGATTTATATTAAGGACGTCGTGGTTTTCCGTAATATTTATTTTCCAGTTCTATAATAATAATTATATTTTCTACATTTCTTTGAGTTAGCATATTAACAAACAGAAATGAAAGAATATAATTTCATCAATCATTAGTATATTAGTAATTTTGTATTGCTTATCATTAATTTTAACTAGTTTCTGATTATTTTAAAATATTTTTTTTTATAGCAGGGTAGGCAGACGGAATATAGGAACCTAATATTAAGACACTTTGTTATCGTTTTTCGCCAAATTCTGGAGGCATTGCAAGTTTGTTGATGCAACTCAACTCCGCGCTTTGCCTCGTTACCAGAGCTAAATTACTAATTACTAAATATTTTATTATTCCGAGTGGGAATCGAACCCAAAACCGTCGTGTTTCAATGCCTAAAAAAGTATATAAAAAATCAAACACATACTTAAATATATTCACCAAATCAACCAAATTGAAAGATAAACGGTATAATACCGAAATCCACAAACAAACTTGATTTGTAACCACACAAAGTAAATTATAGATGTTCATTGGTCAGAGCAGTTTACCGCTTTGCAGAATTAATCACTCGTGCGTCACCGTCCGCCTGATAATTATCGTCTCTAATCATTAAATATAATATATATGTAAATAAAATCAGCTTCACGCTGTATCCCTCACACTGCAGGGTAGGCAGAGGGAACCTAGTGTTAAGACACTCCGTTCCCCACTTTCTGCCGAATTCTGAAGGCATTGCGTGTTGAGTGGCAGAACTCAACGCCGCGCTTGTCCTCGACACCAGAGCGGAGAAATGGAAATATAAATTTAAGTAAATATTTCATCTCCCCGAGTGGGGATCGAACCCACAATCAGTCGGTTTTACAGTCACTGGCCTCTAACTAAACAATACATACAATCTCTATTTAACTCTACAATGTGCAGTGGACTGAACTTCATTCGTAACTTGAGTCTTCACGTAGGGTTTGAATATTCTAATAATCCTTACACAGTGTACCTTTGTTTACCACAACTTTGCGTGAAATCTCGGTCTCTACGACCAGGGGATTGTTCATTATTACATTAGTTAATTCTCTATGATTATTCCAAAGGATACTATAGTAGATTGGTTAGTTACTAGGATCCGCCATATGCTGTGCACAGCGGGTGGAGCTGAGCGAAGCTTTGTTTAACAATGTAATTTAAAAACTCTCTCTCTTTCTCTTTTTTGGTACTTAAAACTAGGATAAGTCAAGGTTCAATCTGTGCGCGTGAATTTCAAAACGTTCCATAGATTAACTCTATGGGACACATTTTGACCATTTACTCAAAAACTATAATAACAATAATCATCGTGTCGTCCACAACGTTCCTACAACATTTCAGAGCTGTAGGTTTAACGGTCTAGGAGGAGTAGCATTACAACGAAACACACTTTTGACCAGTAACTGTGAGATTGAAGTTTGAATGACAAAAAAGATAAAAAAGGCCAGTCGTGGCGCAGGAGCACATATATGTGACTGTTAACGCAACTAGTTGCAGGTTCGATCCTCCCACGAAGAAATAAAATATTTATTTAATTTTTTTTTATCTGGGATCGAAGAAAGCATAGCGTTGAGTTCCGCCACTCAATACAACACGCCGCCAAAATTCAGCGGAAAATGAGGAAAGAAGTGTCTTAACCCTCTGCCTATTCAGCCGAGTGTAAAATACAGCGTGAACCTGATTTATATGACCGAAAACAAAAACAGCCATCGCACCAACTGATTCAAACGCGAAACTGGTTTAACAATAAAATTTCCGCATCCAGATTCAATTTTAAATGCTAATATAGACGTCATCCCTATATTTATCAATACAATTTGTAATTAAAACGATCAATTAAATATTGGGTGGTAAATTTGTTTACGATGTATTGTATTTCATATATATGTAATTCGCAGCTCGTTGAGCATTTTAGCATGTTTTAATTTATTTCTATAGTTATGCTGGTGAGTACTAGTTTTTTGCTCTGATTTCGCTTATATCTATATTTTTTTTAATGTATACAGTTTTTTACTCAATATTGGTATGGTATGGTATTGTTACAGGTAGAAAAAATAATAATTGGACACTATTAGAAGTTTTGCCAATATTATAAATATATTGTAGCTTGAAAGTTTTTCCTTGTTCTTGAAGGGCTCTTGAAAAATCTTCTTTTGGTGCTCTCCTCCGTTACCCAGGCAACAGATATCTTAAATTTTTGTATTTTAAGTACAATGGACAATGCCCTACCGAACTAAGCCAGCCTCACTTATATTCAAATCTATATTTATTCATATAGATTCCACGATAGGTGTCCTCTGACTATATTTCTTATCTGCCCGATATATCCCACATATAACAGCACCTGGTAACCTAGTGTTAAGACACTCCGATCTCTTTCAGACAATTCACAATTCTGGGGCATTGTGTGTTAAGTGGTGGAACTCAACGTTAGTCTTTGCCTCGTTAGCATAGGGCGAAATATTTAATTTACTCGAGCGGGAATCCCATGATAAGTAACTATTCTTTTAATTTCAAATGTATATTTCCAGTAAAAATACCATTATTTAAACATCTTTTGGTGTTCGTTAATTAGCATTGTTTATGAACAAAAGGAGTCATATCGATCCATAGTAGTTGTTTTTAAAAAAAAATCTGGTTAAGTGCGAGTCGGACTCGCCTACCGAGGCCCCAATTTCAGGATCAGGTAGGTCAACGGAAAGAACACTGTAAAATTTATAAAAATTAACAAACTCAAATTTGCAGACATTACACTCATTTTCTATTAAATGAACTACATATACATATATATAAATTTGTAATGATTTTTCTCTATAAAATATTTTTTTATCAGCTTCACGTTTTATCCCACACACAGCAAGGTATGCAGAGGGCCCTAGTGTTAAGACACTTCGTTCCCCACTTTCTGATGAATGCTGGAGGCATTGCAAATCGAGTGGCAGAACTCAACGCCGCGCTTTGCCTCGACACCAGAGCGAAGAAATGGAAATATAAATTTAAGTAAATATTTCATCTCCTCGAGTGGGGATCGAGCCCACAACCAGTCGGCTTAACAGTCACACGTTGTGCCCCTGCGCCACGACTGACCTCCATATAGGACAGATTACGCGGCGAATTTCATAAAAATGTAGCAAAATCGATATATAAATGTTTGTATTCTTTGATTGTATTGATTTAGAATCTTGATTTGTCTGTGGTTCTAAAAACCATGTACTGCAATATTTGACATAAATTTTAGCTAAATATCTCTATGCGATATCGATTTTGATAAATGGTCTTGACATACGGACAGATGGATAACAAAGTGAACCTATAAAGGTTCCGTTTTCACCTTTTGCGGTACGGAACCCTAAAAAATATATTTGCAGCATAAGTTTTTCAGAATCTCATAAACAATGTGAATACTTTGAACCCTTTAGACAAAATTCCTTTGAAACAGCAATTTTAATTAACGTGTATAAAAGTAACAAAATAATTAATTAAAAAGCTATAGCTTTTGTTTGAATATTGTTAATTATTTTTGTGAAACAATAAATTGTGAATACTACAGATATGATTAAAAATCTGGAGGCCAACAATTGTGTACAAAAAGAATATAGTATATATATAAATATATATTGTAATGTGTAAAATTATTAAATATTCATATATAAACACTCGCTTAACAATTTAGATCTAAGTAAAATAATGTAAAGTTAAAAATAACATTTTCTTATTATAGGTATTAATTGTATGTAAATAATAATGTAATTAATATATATGATAAGGAAACTAGATATAATAATAAATTAAAAAAGGGTACGGACCAAGTGTCTGTAGTGTTAAATAATAATAATAATAAAAAAAAACATTTAATATTTCCATTTTCTTGGCTTTGGTGTCGATGCAAAACACGGCATTGAGCTCTCCCATTCAACACGCGCCACTTTCGAAATTTGGCAGAAAATGAAGAATGGAGTGCCTTACCACTAGGTTCTCTCTGCCTACCCTGCTGTGTAAACTAAAAAAAACCTCTTGATAAATACATTTGAAGTCCGTCTTTTGGATTGGTACACTGAATGGTATTTGACGAGTAAACACAATTGGACGACAGTGTGAGTCTGTAGACTCCTATAATGGATATTTGACGTCACAGTTCGATGACGTCAAGTCTATTCTCTTTTATACGAGCGTGTCTTTATATGGGCATAGTGTATTTATATAATCATATAATNTAAATCAGCTTCACGCTGTATCCCGCACACAGCAGGGTAGGCAGAGGGAACCTAGTGTTAAGACACTCCGTTCCCCACTTTCTGCCGAATTCTGGAGGCATTGCGTGTTGAGTGGCAGAACTCAACGCTGCGCTTAGCCTCGGCACCAGAGCGAAGAAATGGAATTATAAATTTAAGTAAATATTTCATCTCCTCAAGTGGGCACTGAACCCACAACCAGTCGGTTTTACAGTCACTGGCCTCACCTTTTACTTACTTTTATATATCTAGGATAAGAATAAATAACTAAGTACCATAGTGTCTACCAATCCTTATAGCAAAGAGAGAGAGAGTTAACAAAGCTCACTTAAGCTTTAATAGCTGTTTGCAACTCGTATTTGTCTTTCTTTTAATTTGTAAAGTTTGTCTATTAATTATCGATAGTTAAGTTATAGGGGAGTTATACATAGGGAATTTACAATTTGAATATTTTATCCACCAGTATAAGTTACTTTTTTTAACTTCCCATTGTATCCCGCCCATATCAGGGCAGGCAGAGGGAACTTGGGAACCTAGAGTTACGATACTCCGTTCCCTATCAAGACATTTGCGTTTCCCATTTTATATTATCGTATCTAAATCATGAAATGGTAAACAGAGGATACCTGATACAGCCTGTGTAATACTATCTGTTGTTTTAAAGAAAATGCTAAACCAGACTTTGCTATATTGCGAGAAACCAGTGTAACCACATCAGCATTTTAATTTAAATTATTTATGTCGACACGGTGCGCAGCTATTCTAAGTTCAGTTTCCACGCAGGGGAATTAAATGTTTTTATATTCTTACCTTTAAAGACGAAGAGCAGCGTTGAGTTTCGCCACACAACACCCAATGTCTTGAAAATTAGACTGTGTCTTGTCAATGTATGTTTACACTGTGTTTCTTCTGCGTACCTTATTATTCACTGCTATACGTACTTATAGCGAGTAGCTTAAGAAATATTATTACAAAGTTATACATCCGGCGTTGACTTCCGCCACTCAATACGCAATGCCTCCAGAATCTAGAGATAATTTGAGAAAGGAAGTGTTATAATGGAAACGGAATGTCTTAACATTAGGTTCCCGGGTTCCCTCTGCATACCTCGTCTGTATACGTGATATATCAAGACAAAAAATTGTACAAAATTACAGCTTATATACTATATATCTTTTAAAATTATATTTTTAAAAAATAATGGTATTATATTATACTGTGTATGAGACCTAAAGCCTAAGTTATAAAACCTTGTTTCTGAGCTTTGATTGTAAAATATTGGTGTAGTTTGTAAGGAAATGCTAAGATTGTTAGTTTGACAGTTCTAATTAAGCGCCGTGAAATACAGTTTTGGGCACAATAGTGTTTATATAACATTACTGGGTCAGTCGTGGCGCAGGGGTAAACAGTGTGGATGTAAACGACAGGTTGTGGGTTCGATCTCGACTCGAGGAAATGAAATGTTTAACATTTTCATTTCTTTGCTCTGGTAACGAGGCAAGGCGCGGCGTTAAGCCCTGCTATTTAACATGTAACGCCTCTAGAAATGCGGAAAATGGGAAACGGAGTGTCTTAACACTTAGTTCCTTCTGCTAAAAAAATAACTTTTAATCTGAGGTACCTCTGGCCGCAGATACAGCGGGTAATATTGAAACAATTACATATGCAGATGCAATATAGACAATAGGCTATATTACCTTGCCTTCCTTGATGAATAGACTATGCAATACAAAAATTATTTTGTAATTCGAACAAGCAGTTTCTGAGGTAAGCACGTGCAAACAAATAAACTTTTGAGCTTTATAATATTAGTATAGATTTGCATTTTAAGAGTTTTTTTTTCTCAGCATCACGCTGTATCCTGCATTCAACAGGGCAGGGGGAAGGAATTTAATGTAAAGACCCTGAGTTCCCCAGATTCCGCCGAATTCTGGAGATATTATGTATTTAGTGGGAGAAATATATTAAATATTTCATTTCCTCAAGTGGAAATCATACCTTGTCACGCGAGTCGCGTTTACAGCAATAGTCTCTAGCGTCATAATCACAAATATTTAGTAATAAATAGAGAAATATGACAAAAAACCACGGACAAGACAAGCTGGCAACATTTAAACTATTACATACAACGTACATACAATACATATATACATACATACAACAACATTTATATTAATTAAATTTAATTGCGACAAGAGAATTAGTCTCGGAGGCCATTGTGTCGTATCTAAATTAAATGATCATTACTGAGCATAATTTCGTCAAATACCCATTACATTAGGCCCATCTTGATATGGGTGCCATAATTTGCACCCATGTCATAAGTGACATATTTATGAGGTCCATCCTTGTAACGTGGTTTTAGGAGGGAGTTTTTTGGGTGTATAAAAAGTATTTTCCTGGAGCTTAAAAACACATTTTTGGTATTTTAAAGTATTTATGTTCAATTTTAACAGGCATTTAATTTTTTTTAATTTGCCTTATAAAGGCTCGAAGTTAGTAGGTATTATAGTGCGTATATACAAAATAAAACTGTTACTCACTGACAATGTACAGACGAAACGTCTGGACTGAGAAAATTGCAATTTGTCGTGTAGGTAACCAACCACTCGAGGAAATGGAATATTTATTTAAATTTACATATAATTTCATTTTCTCTGTCTGGTGCTAAGGCAAAACGCGGCGTTGAGTTCCACCACCAAACACGCAATGCCTCCAGAATTCGGCGGGAAATGGGAAATGGAGTATCTTAACAGTAAGTTCCCTCTGCCTACCCTCCTATGTTTTCGGATTTTTAGCTTCACGCTGTATTCCGCAAAGGCAATGTGAATAGGCCATATGAATTACAAAACTCCCTTAAAGAGTTGATAGTAAGTTAAAATAAATCAGCTTCACGCTGTATCCCGCACACAGCAGGGTAGGCAGAGGGAATCTAGTGTTAAGACACTCCGTTCCCCACTTTCTGCCGAATTCTGGAGGCATTGCGTGTTGAGTGGCAGAACTCAACGCCGCGCTTAACCTCGACACCAGAGCGAAGAAATGGAAATATAAATTTAAGTAAATATTTCATCTCCTCGAGTGGGGATCAAACTCACAACCAGTCGGTTTTACAGTCACACCTCGTGCCGCTGCGCCACGACTGGCCTCATAATAAGTAAGTTTCTGCTTCTAAAATATCGTACGTCTCAAGTGGCAAATTTATTTTAGGAGTAAGGGCTCAACACGAGGATTTCAAAAAGATAATTATTTATTATAATAAAAAAGAAACATATAATTACTGTAATACAAAAAAAATGCTATCAAAAATAAAAAACCGTATTGCATGATACTAAAAAAAAAACAACCCTTATTAGTTAGTTAGGACCTTATAATGCAGTCAATTAAACCTTCACAAGGAGCCCCGTAAAATTTAAATGGAACCCGACTGTTAAGTCTAATTAACTATTGGACTTGTCTTCTTCTTTTGAGCCTTATGCAGTCGGGTATTTTGACAGACAGAAAGTGGGGAACGAAGTGTCTTAACACTAGGTTCCCTCTGTCTACCCAGCTGTGTGCGGGATACAGCGTGAAGCTGATTTATTTCTTTTTTTTTTTCTTTTGTATATTTTAAAACATTTTTCCTGATTCGTTGTTTTCTTGACACCTTGGCCTTTACAGTGTTGACGGACTACCCAATGAAAATTGAATTGATTTAATTACTTATTAAATTTTAGATCGTTGTGGCGTTGGGGTACAAGGGTGTTACTATTAACTAAGGCTGTGGGTTCGATTCCCACTCGAAGGCATTAATTATTTAATATTTTTATTTCTTCGCTTTGGTAACGACTCAAAATGCGGCGTTGAGTTACGCCACTCAACACGCAATGCCTCAAGAATTCAACGCAAGGAGAAAGGAACTTCTTAGTTTAAGATTATACGTCATTTATACTACGTGCAACGTAATATTTGCAGAAATATGGAAATTTTAATAAAATATCACTATTTTTTCCGTTTCATAGAATTATTATGAGGAAAGGTGCAAAACTTTACATAAACAACACATTTACATGGTAAGCCGTTTAGGGAGCCGTAAAAGGGATTCGATATTATCAATTGGAGCGCCGCTTTGATCGACGGCAGGTATCGATCTTACACTCCCTTCTGTGTACGGATTATTTTGGTTCATACTTTGGTATTTATTATATTATAATATAGAATATGCTTATTATATTAGGCATAATTAATTATTATAAAAATATGAATAAAATATTTTCATTTCATTTTCTTGCTCTAGTAACAAGATATCGCGTCGCGTTGAATTCCGTTGCAGGACGGTTAAGTATAGGGAACTTAATGTTAACATATTCCATACCCCACTTTCCTCCTAAATTCGAAATATAATTTATACAGTAAGTAAAAATTTCTATTTTAATTGTTAATTTGTCAATTTCAAATGTCCAAAATTTTATAACACATATTATTGATAATTTATTTGTTCATTTATTACCAAAATCAGAAAAACAAATATAGGCCAGTCGTAGTCAAGTGGCACAAACGTGCGACTACTAACTAAATACTACTATTAAATACCACTTCTTCAAGTGGGAATCGAACCCACAACCGTTGTGCTTACAGTCAAAAGCCACGTTGTTGCGCCACGATAACCTCAAGCTTCTCTCACAAATTTTGGAAAAAATGTTTTCTTTCATCATAATAAAACCTAAAGAAAACTCAACACTTACTGTATTGCTCCACCATCGATGCCTTGTAAGTCCCCTGAAAGCGTTCTCGTGTTCGAAAACCATTTTATTGCTAGTAATTGGAACAATATATGAGCTCATTCTGCCGATCCTTGCCAATAAAATAATATTAGACGAAGTTATTTTGGACTTCCATTAGTTAATTGTGTTCTATAGTCATTATCGATGTTTAAGTATTAAGAGTATAATATAAAAGACAAAAGAAAATATAACGTGGATTCGATCCCCACTCGAGGGAGTTAATTATTATTTATTAATATTTTCATTTTTCCACACTGATACCACGGCAAAGCGTGGCGTTGAAATCCACCACTCAACAGCCAATGGCTGAAGAATTCAGTGGAAAGTGGGGAACGGAGTGTCTTAACACTAGGTTTCCTCGGCCTAACCTGCAGTATGCGGGATACAGCGTGAAGTTAATAATTATGTATTAAGAGTGTAATATAAAAGAAAATAGTACTTACTTCCTTTGCGGCCGTCGTGGCGCATTGGTACAGTGTCTGAGTGTTAATCGTGACGGATGTGGGTTGGATACTAACTTGGGGTATTGTATTATTTACTACTGCCTACTTACTATCTTTAATTCAGGCCAGTCACACTTAGTGCCCCTGCGCTACGAGGCCAGCCGTAGCGCAGTGGCTGTAAAATAGACTGGTTGTGGGTTCGAACCCCGCTCGAGGAAATTAAATATTTATTTACATTTATATTTTCATTTCTTCACTCTGGTGTCGATGCAAAGCGCGGCGAAAATTCAGTTCTGCAACGGTGGAAAGTGGGGAACGGAGTGTCTCAGCACTAGGTTCCTTCTGCCTACCCTGCTGTGCCTGTGGGATGGGCTGGGATGGGATGGGGTTCACGCTGTAGCCGAAAAAAAATCTTTAATTCATTGTGGTATATTAATGTGTATAGTATTTCGTAATATAAATTTAAATACATTTTGAAATTTTTAATTAATGAATTAAATTCATGAAATTGGTTAGTTATTTTCCTAGGTCGCTTTATTATTGTAATTTCCACAATGAAGTAGGTATAGTTTTTAATCTATCTTCAGGCACGTTCCATATTTTTCACACTCTACTCACAAATTTCATATTCAGAAATTTGTTTTAAATTGAGACAAAAAAGAATACTGACCGAAAATTTAAGAAAAGTATATAAAAATACTTTTTTTAGAAAACTTATACAATTCAAACGTAGGAGGATTGAACCATGTCAAACCATGTCTTAACACAGGATTCTCAGGTTTCCTCTGCCTACCCTAGGCAAGAGTAGGAATCGAACCCACAACCACCTTCACAATCGCAGTTCAGTACCATTGCGCCACGAGGGCAATCCTTAGCGTACCTACTATAATAACTTTTTTTTTAATCAACGCAATTAAATCTTAAGGGTTGACTTTATTTCAATCGTCCCTTAGCTCGTTTATTACAGTGCCGTGTTCCAGTCTGCGATATGCAAATTGGCACCGCGTAAATTACACGCTTTTAATTAAGTGGACATTTTGTAGGCAATCTGTACATTGTTTTGGTTTCGCCTGTATAGGACGCGCAGTAATTAATAAAATTGTAAAATTTTTACTTGTGAATATATATTTTTTTGGTATTTTTAGGGTTTCGTATCTGCTAAAAGATAAAAATGGAACCCTTATAGGTCACTTAGTTGTCCGTTTGTCAAGATCATCTATCTCAAGATCGTGTGGAGGTATCGAGCTGCAATTAATATCAAATATTCAAGTTAATAGTCCATTGAAGCTCAGAAAAAATCAAGCATTTAAGTCAACGAAATCACAAGATACGAGCATTTATGTATCGATTTTGCTGCATTTTGTATGGAATTCGTTGCGTAATCAAAACTTATAGAGTACTTTTTGTGGACCTACAGCTATGAAATTTGGCACAAAGTATTTACAAAAATTATATATAATTAATTAAATTGAGGCCAGTCGTGGCGCAGCGGCACAAAGTGCGACTGCAAAACCGACTGGTTGTGGGTTCGATCCCCACTCGAGGAGATGAAATATTTACTTAAATTTATATTTCCATTTCTTCGCTCTGGTGTCGAGGTTAAGCGCGGCGTTGAGTTCTGCCACTCAACACGCAATGCCTCCAGAATTCGGCAGAAAGTGGGGAACGGGAGTGTCTTAACACTGGGTTCCCTCTGCCTACCCTGCTGTGTGCGGTATACAGCGTGAAGCTGATTTGATTTGATTTTGATTTGATATATGATTAAAATTTATAGGTATTTCATAGAAAAATACCGGACAAGCGTGGGTTGGGCTCGCTCACCAAGGCTCCCATACAAAAATTTGTCTTTGAGCTTTTTCTGATATTGAAGCTTAGCTTAACCAGAGCCCTTACATTTGAACCAGCGCCATTAATACCAAATTTCGCCCTTTTAAGATATTAATTTTCAAGATTTAACTACAAATATATAGTTTTCGTTTTCATTATTTCCTGAACTAAGACTACCTGTGGAAGCTAGCTGCCAAATTTCGTAATTTTAGTGCAACCGGAAGTAATCTTTTAATTATGATTCCCTTCATAGTGGTGAAATACACGTTTTTTGAGACATAAACGGCCATATCCTTTTTTAAGTAAATGTAGAAATATGTTTTTCAGGAAATAATAGATTTGAGTATATAGTTTGAGTTTTAACTCTATTTCTACAAGAGTTCCTGAGGTAAAGGCTCTTGACAGACGGGCAGAAAACAAAGTGATCGTATAAGGGTTCTTTTTTTCCTAAAAAAGTACGGAACCCTAAAAATTGTCACACCATTTTACAATCTAATTATTAAAGACAAATAAATGCCTACGGAATTCAGCGGAAAGTGGGGAGCGGAGTGTCTTAACACAAGGCTCACCCTGCTGCATGCGGGATACAGCGTGAAGCTGATAACGCGTAACACGCAACCTTAAAAAAAACCCACAAAAGTGTGAACATAAAAACGTTCATCCAACTATTTATCTATAAAGTTCCATTTACGGCGCACGTACCATTCACGAGCTATAAAACTGTGTTTCATTGCTACTTTTGTTGCCGCGATTGTCTTAGACGTGGGTGTAGTGGATATGATAAAAGTTAGTATTTCTATAGTTTTGTAGATTTTGCTTTGTATTGATAATAAAATGTATATTTTAATATATTATATTATATATTTTATTATATTGATAGTAAGTAGTTTATGTTAGAGATTTTGTGATTTAGCTAATCAGAGAGAACATTTATATTTTTGTTCGTGTCAATTTAAAACAAATTTCTTAGTGTCAAATTTGTGTGTGAAAGTGGAGTGTCTTTATTAAGATACTCCACTCATACACACACAGAACGTAGTATTTTACGTCCTGTAGTACCAACTCCAACAAATACGGAACTTGCCTGTAAATAAATAAAACTATGCTTCACAGTAATAAATAATTTTAGTAAGTAATAAATATTTTTGAAATAACCAACGAATTTCATGAATTGAATTCATTAGTTAAAACAAAAAAATATATATATTATGAAATACTATATTTATTGATATATCAAGAAGAAATGATAAAAGACAGACAGAATTTTCGAGATATAATGTGTCGAGTAGTGAAACTAAGCGCCGTGCTTAGTCTTGTTACCAGAAGGACGAAATAAAAAAAAAATCCTACAAACAGAAATTGAACCCACAACCGTCACGTTAACATTAAAACTTTCTATACCATTTCTATTATCTGTTCTAAGGTTATTAAAATATACTTCACCCACATACAATGTAAATTTTCAGCTACTACCGTATAATTCAGCCGGGTCTGTTTAAGTGGACAGTTCATCCGCAATCGGGCCCTGTCGGCCATTTTATGTTTTGGCCCTCCATTTAATACATTAGCCAACTAGCGTATAAATTAAATTGGATTTAAAGATTTGGGTCACAGAGCTATTTTAAATACTATGTTTATTTTTATTACTTTCAGCCTAAATATAGTCGTATTGTATGGAAACGTGGAGAAAATAGGAAAGTATATGCTTCAGCTTTAGGACGTCAAATAATTTGTGGCGTTGAGATCCGCCACTCAACGTGCAACCCCTTTAGAATTCAGACTAAATTAGGAGGCGGAGTGTCTTAACATTAGGCCTCATGCGCTGGTACATGTGGGATACAACGTTCAACTATATAAAAAAACACTACTTCATTAAAATGAATTCGTACCTGAGGAGAACCGACGCAAGAAACTCCGCGGAACTTTTTTTCAAGTTTGTAATTTAGACATTCATAATCATTTATTAATGAAAATGACATCTTTAAAATAGACTGGAGCTAGCATTTGACGTAAACTCACTAAATAAACTGTAATAATTATTGATATAAGATAAGTAACCGTAAGTTTGAGGCCAGTCGTGGCGCAGGGGCACAAAGTGTACTGTAAAGGGGACTGTAAATCGACTGATTGCGGGTTCGATCCCCACTTGAGGAGATTAAACATTTACTTAAATTTATATTTCCATTTCTTCGTTCTGGTGTCGAGGCAAAGCGCGGCGTTGAGTTCTGCCACTCAACACGCAATGCCTCCAGAATTCGGCAGAAAGTGGGGAACGGAGTGTCTTAACACTAGGTTCCCTCTGCCTACCCTGCTGTGTGCGGGATACAGCGTGAAGCTAATTTNAAATGAATAGGATTAGATTGTTTAGGTAACGGGAGGACATGTGCACTTTTCCAGGCTGTAGGGAAAGATTTTGACTCGAATGAAAAGTTCAGAATGTGAGTAATTATAGGAGTTACAAGATCTAACACTAGCAGCAACATGTCACGACTCAAGTTATCAGATCCAACCGCTTTAGAGGAAATGGATACGATGCCTTTCCTAACATCTGCTACTGTCACTTCATGGAAAGCAAAAGGATCACAGTTAGGCTGGGTGGCCTGAGCCAGTTTTTGAAGACATAGAATTTTATTGGATTCGGCTAGACGCACAGGAGAAGTAGAAAAGTAACTGTTAAGAGAATTCAAATCAATAGACTGATAAGAAGTGTTACGAGATTTACCCACGCCTAGTGATTCAAAAAATCTCCATGTTTGTGAAGGAGAGAAATTGTCAATGCAGGAAGTTATATGCCGGCGTTTTGCATCTCTACACAATCTGTTACACCGATTTCGCAGCTTTTTATAGACATCAACATTCTCGGGATTCGGATACCGCTTGCACTTTCTCTTGGCTTTGTCACGTTTTTTCATCATCATCTTTATGGATGAAGTTAGCCAAGGAGCAGGCGGGCGTCTAATACGGATTGGTTTAAGTGGTGCATGAGCGTCAAATAAAGTCAGTAAATTATTATTAAAAATTTCAACTTTTTTGTCTATATTAGAAGATAAAAATAAATGGGACCAATCCATTAAAGATGCATCTGAAGCAAACAGGTCATAATTAATATGCTTATAGTTGCGACTCATTAAGATTTTACCCTTTCGCTTAGGTAGTGTTAAAATTTCGTAAGTTAAAAAGATTTTTTTTAATAAATAAATAAGCTTCACGCTGTATCACGCATACAGCAGGGAAGGCAGAAGGAACCTAGTGTTAAGACACTCCGTTCGTCATTTTCAGTTGAATTTTTCTGCAGTTTTCGAATTTATCAGAGGCATTGCGTGTTGAGTGGCGGAACTCAACGCTGGGCTTTTGAATTGGTGCCAGAGCGAAAAGATGAAAATATTAAGAAATAATAATCCATTCCCTCGAGTGGGGTTCGAACCCATAACTATCTCATTACAGTCACATCCTTGTGCCTCTGCGCCACGACGGCTTCAATATTTTTTTGTATTTTTTTGTATATAAGAACTTAGCTCGAGTCGTAGCGAGGTGGAAAAAATTTTGAGTACTCGATTACTTAAATAAAAATAGGTTTTATTTCTATTTAACTTATCGATTATTCAACGAAACTCCAAACGCCAAACAGAAATGTTACCTACAAACACAACTATGAATAGATTTCCCGATCTCCGCGCATATTAATTCAATCTTAACAACGAATGCACTCAGACTCGAACACGCTCTACAAACTAAACACAAAATAAAAGTAAATTTAACGTAGTAATCCCCTACGTTTATTTTTGCACTACACCAAATGTACGGAACATCAACATGGAACGACGCAAAAACTGGAAACAGCTCGCTACAGTCCGGTAAATACCGGTTTTTGCCAGATTAAGCCGGTGCAAGTCGGAAATGCAAATGAGTGTATGAGAATTTACAGTTGTATGCAAAGTTGCGCTGAAATAAAGCCTTTTAATACTAAAGTAGGGGTGATCTTTTACGTTCTCATATAAATTAAGTAAACATTAGGTCGGACAAAGGTTTATATGCTTTGTATGGGTATGGTGGAATTGTGTACTGAAAAATCAATAAATATATATAGNCTGCCTAGCCAGTGTGCGGGATACAGAGTGAAGCTGATTATTTATTTAAAAACATACTATTATTTAAAAAAAATACATGTGAAACTGTAAAAACAAGGCTCGTGGGTTCGATTTACGGTGCTACTCAACACAAGACACGTCTTATCTCTAGGTGTCCTTTGCTTATAACACTATATGCGAACTACAGCGTGATGTTGTATATATGTATAATTTACTTGCACACTTTTAATGCATAGTACAGTACTGTCGACGAGTCCTGGTCGTCCTCAAGTTCACTGGAGGAGAAAATCATCAAAAGGGAGAAAAATCGTAGAGATCAGCTGTGGAGCAAAGGCGCAAGTATGCGACTGTAAGCACCAAAGGTTGGTTGGTTTCGATTCCCACTCGAATAAATTATATTTCATTTTCTCGCTGGTAAGGAGGCAAAGCGCGGCGTCGATTTCCGTCGCTCAAATGCAATGCCTCCAGAATTCGGTAGAAAGTGGGTTACGGAGATATCTTAATAGGAATAGAGTGTCTTAACACTAGGTAAACTGCATGTTTGGGAAACAGTGTGAAGCAAAAGAAAGGAAAAAAAAGAAATATCGTAAAATCCGCAGCTAACATCAGCCATGCTTCGTCGACCGTACTGTATCCTATTAACAATATTAGCTCACAGTGTACGGACGGCTGATGTTTAAATAATAAATTAATTGAATAGTAGACCTTATTTCCTCCATTTTGTACACATAAATATACCAGGATATGTTCATTTTGAAATATTCTTATATTCGAAAATATTTCTGATATTTCATATTTTATTCGGGGTTTGTTTAATTCTTTCTGTAATTCAAGAACAAAATATATAATGTTAAAGGAAAATGCTCATTAAGTCCATTATTTTTATTTTTTTATTTATTGTAGTTTATGTGAAATGTTATGGCTCTACATAGAGTGCGTTAGCTTTCAAAAAATTATTGGATTAAATCCTGTCCAGATCCAATAGTGATATAATAAAGTTACCTCAGGCACCTTAGCATTGTAATACAGAATTTCAGTTATTATTTGAGACCCGTCGTGGAGCAGCGGCACAAAGATTGGCTGTAAGCGCGACTGGTGGATTCGATCAAACGAAATATTTATTTAAAATTTATATGTTTATTTTTTTCGGAGTCGACGCAAAGTGCGGCGTTGAGCACCGCCACTGATGCACGAGCACGCAATGCTTCTAGAATTCGGCGAAAACTAGGGAACGGAGTGTCTTAACACTAGGTTCCCCCTGCCTTCTCTGCTGTGTGCGGGACAATCTTATGCTGATTTTTTATTATTATTACCATTTAATTACACAGGTGTAGCTGCAAGTCAAAGCTAGTCTTTCATACTTTTTTTAAAGATATTAATGGTTTCTTAAAAGTATTAACACTATTTCAAAAATATTGTTGAAATATAGTTTTTTGCTTTAGCTGTATTCACTTATTTTGTTACTTTTATAAATTTTAATTAAAATTGCTCTTTCAAAGGAATTTTCTCTAAAGTAGGTATTCACATTGTTATGAGAAACTAAAAAATTTATGTACTTAGAAAAAACATATTTAATTTACAATAAACTACAACGAATGAGTCTCTGTACTTTTTTTGGTTCAGGTTCTTAATTTATTTTTTTAGTTTTACGCTCATACATCTGTCCACTTTAATATACAGTTATATAACGTTAGGCAGTATAAGCATAGTGTCAACATGCTCCGTTTTCCTCTTTCCACTCCAATCCGATACATTGTATGTTAAATGGCGGAACCTAACACTGCACTATATCTTATCAGAGAAGAGAACTGATAATACTACTTTACCTCGAGTATGCATCTACAATAGTCGTGACTCAAGCGTATTATGTACTTATATGCCTGAGAATTTACAAAGCAGTTAATTTTTTTGGCTCCATGGACAAAATGAGTTTATTGGTTTCATTGTCTAAATACTAAAATATTTATTAATAAGCTTTTTAATCATAAATTTTCAAGATTTTTACGTGATATATAAGGTGTGTTGACTAAAAATTTGTAAACCGCCATTTCGTTGCAGCGGCCATTTTGAGTTTAACAGCAATACTTATTTTATGTCTTTTATGGCAAATATAAATAAAATGAAAACATGAAAGAATAGAATGTATCTAAATAAATAGAAAGCGGAGAACGAAGTAATTTATCATTAGGAAAATAGTCCACGCTCTCTTCCTTCCTTACAAAACAGTAAACATAAAAAGTAAAAACACAAAAAAGTATTTTGTTAAATAATAATTTTTTATTTCGTCCTGCTATATAGAACGCTCAGTTGAAAACGACTGCTAAAAATAATTTCATATATTATGTTTATAAATCAAAATGCATGGCTCATACATTTTTGAAGCAAAATCAACCAAACAAATGTTCCCGTTTGGGTAAAATGACGATGGCCCAGGTGGGGCGATACAAAGAGAATTGAGCGATGGATGGCCATGGTCGAATGGACCGTGACAAATTGCGCTAAAGGTTTTTATAGCACAGTCCATTGCATACGAATGTACTATAATCTGTCGATATTTATGATATATTGTTAGAAAAAGAAATATTTTTTAGTTTTACGCGTTATCTCCTTTATAACAAGGTATTACAGTAACACTGTCAGTTTTCCACTTTCCGCCCAATGAAAATCACTCACTCACTCATTTCGAGTGGGAATCGAGCCCATAACAGTCGTGTTTATAGTAAGACGCTGTGCTACGACACCATGACGGCCTCGGTAATTCGGTTTACCAACAAAATTGTTATACTTTTAATTATTTCCTCACTATGTAGGAGCTCCCCCATTCAACACACGATGCCTCCAAAATTAGGCAGTGCGTGTAAAATGGAGTGTCTTGACACTCTGTGCGCTGCTGTAAAAAAGAATAATTATAATAAAAATTATATTCTCCAAAGGAAAAACATACATAATAACTTGATGTTCAAGTAAAATATTCCATCATATACTGGAGTACACTAGATTTCTCAAAGTTCAATAAAAGTCTTACATTTATAAGCTGTTATGACGCTGTTAGTTTATGTTCCATCTTTCTTGAAGCTCTATAAATACTTTCAAACACAAGCAATTTAAACAAATATAAGCCTGTCGTTTACATACAAAATGTAAACGACAGGTTTATATTTGTTTCTTAAGTAAGTTTGTTTAAAATTGATTTAAAAAAATAAGTCCCGCCTCGTTTCTTGCGCCGGTTCTTCTCAGGTCTGAGGCATTAACTTTAGTGAACCGGTGGTAAATTATTTGACGATCAAAAAATGAAGCATGTACCTTCATATGAAATTCACAGCTTAATCAAAACCTATAGGATACTTCGCTTGGACCTACAATTATCTATTAAGAAGTGAGTTGACTCTGAAAAATGGAATATTTTTAACATTTTTAAAGTGTTATTCCACACTTAGAAAGAAAAAATACTTATTTAGAAAACGTATAAAAATTTGAACGAACCCGCGCCTCCTGGAAACCGACCAGGTTCGAGTCCCGGAACCTGGTCGGTTTCCAGGAGGCGTGGGTTCGAGTCACGCTACGTTCAAATTTTTATATTTATTTAAATTTTTTTATTTGCAATTAAATGAGTCAACGGTCACATATTTGACCATAGTTGTTTATTATGTTCGTTGTAAATTATTTAAGAAGCCTAGTTAGTGATAAATTAAGATATTGTATAAGATAATTTATATTGTTTCAAATTTATAAATTAAATACTTTACATAAATGGTAAGTTTAAATGATTAAAAATGAAATTATTATTTACTTAAATTTATATTTCCATTTCTTTGCTCTGGTGTCGAGGCAGGTTCAAGTGCGGCGTTGAGTTCTGCCACTCAACACGCAATGCCTCCAGAATCCGGCAGAAAGTAGGGAACGGATTGTGTTAACATTAGGTTCCCTCTGCCTACCCTGATGTATGCGGGATACAACGTGAAGCTGATTTATTTTTTTAAATGGTAAGTTTAAATGTTTAAAAATTCATTTATTATTAAAAATTAAAACCAGAAGTAGTCAAAGGTGTATTTAAAATTATAAGTTTTATTAACATTCAGCAAAAATAAAAATTGTTTAATTGATACTTTAGTCAGTCATGCTTACAATTATTTATTCAACACAGTTCGATAAATTGATTTAAATAAAAAAAAAAAACAATACAATTTATAAATTCCTCAAAATAACGTTGTTTCAATGTATATAATTACATATACATACATTTAAAATATGAAAAACAAATAAAATTTTCTATATTAAATTGAAAGTATTTACAGTATTTATATATAATTAAGAACGATTTGATTTAATAATACCAAAATACTGACTTAACGTATTATTAGTAAATATTTGATATTAGGGGACCCGTGTTACCTTAGCAACGTGTATGTCACTTAACACAAAAGCATTCGTCAAACATATAGTTGTAGTGTGCGTAATATCAAGACACGCGGAAGCGTGTACAGTTAAGTTTTAAAGCTGCATTTTTTATTCGAACTATTTCGAGCTACTTTTGAGCGTCTCACAGCTTGTAAAAGTGCTTATCATATATGAATTAAATTTAATATATTTATTAATATCTCTGGTTAGAGATAATATCCCTGGCTAGTAATATACTTGAAATTTCGATTATTTATCTCAAACAGTTGACATATTAATTGACATATTAACTTTTTATCTATATTCTTTATTTATCAACATTCTAAACCTCTTCTAGATGAACCAGAAACTTGATATTTAGTACTAAGCTGAACTATTGTCCATACACAGAAAAAAAATAACTATGAAATCTGCGAAAAATTTTAAAATTGAAAAATTTTGATAATTACTATCAATAAAGTAAAAAATAATGAAGAGTGAAAGTTACATAAAATAACGAAGGAAAATAAGGCAATAAAGAATTAAACATCTAATAATGTGGGTACCGAGTTCTATGTTCACTCGGTATATAATTCAAGCTCAAAATTTAACTGATATCAATCTAATAGTACTTATACTAAATAAAAAAAAATCAACTTCACGCTGTATACCTAGTGTTAAGACACACGTAAAAAATTGTACATAAATAATTATAGATCTCCTCCGATGTTTATGATAAGATTAATTTTATTAATTTAAAATACTTTTACATATAATTATACAAAAAATGTCTATAACAAGCTTCACGCTTTATACCTAGCGGGGTAGTCAGAACGGAGCGCCAAACGCTACGGTCTCTACATACCTCTTTCGCCTCGTCCACTGTCATCAACCTCTCCATACAAGCCTTCCGGTGGGTCCTCATGCTTTTTACGTGACCTTCCTCCAGTATCTTTGATACTGTGTTTTCGAATATATTCATACATTTGAATATAATCATTCATTCTCCATATAATATTTAAACTTCTCCGACCAAAGTTTTTCCTCTACTCATACAACATACATGATTTGAATATTGAATTTTTCTTTAACAGGCAAATCTAGATTTAATCTAGTTCTTGATAAATGACTAAATAATTTACTTAAAATTATTATTAATATACCGTATATAAGAAGGTTAAATCGTAAGTTTTTATATAATGCGAGATGGCTTCTTGACGAGGGTATGGCATGCAGTTAATAGCGGCGAACTGAAACTTACACCTTTATACGTCGTAGTCGTATATATAATTTTTATACGTAATATCGATTCTGTACAGTGTAAGCAATAAGCAGTTATAATTATTTTTGATTGATTCATTTTTAGGGTATCGTACGTAAAAAGGTAAACACGGATCTCTTATAGGATCACCTTGTAGTCTATCTGTTAAGACCGTTCATCTCAAGATTGTATAGAGCATCGGTTCCCAACCGGTGGTCCGTGGACCAGTAGTGGTCCGCAGCAGCTAAAAAATGGTCCGTGAATGAATTGAAATTTTGGTGTTTGAGTAAAGTCTGTCTACAGTTAAGTTGTTTCCTCAGAAAAATATAAAATATTTTGACATTTACATTTAATATACTTTGAAATTCATAGATTTTTAATATTTAATTAAAAATTCACACATCCCATCATACAAAATTTCAATTTTTTTTAAAACTTTTGTTAAATTATTAATTAATTTTTTATACCTACAAAGTGGTTCCTGCTAACAAGAATTCTATAAAAATGCTGCCTGATCAAGAAAAGATTGAGAACCCCTGGTATAGAGGTATCGTAAGTAAGCAGAACTTAAATAATGAAAAAACTCTGTAAAGTAAAAATTTACACATTTGTAGTTAATTTCATATAAAATGAGTGCGTATACCCGCAAACTTAAGTTTGTCTACTTTTATACCTTGTACTTTCCGTTGATCTACAATCTTGAAATTGGCACGGAAGTCTACTAGGTGGAGGAGGCTGACTCGCACTTAACCGGTTCTTTTATATTAAAATTATTAAATAATTTCGCAATATTATTTTATGTTAGCATCACAAGCAGTTTGCCGTATATATTAAGACGCAGTGTCTAAACTCTCCTATATCTTAAATTTAGAATGCCATTGTTTGTTATATTTTTCATCTAAGACTAATTAAAATATTTTTAAATGTGAATAAATATTATTGAGACTGGAAATCGAACTCTCGGTAATTGTTTACGCACTTATTTACTGTGCACTGTTGATTTTAAGAATATCCAAAAATCTAAATTTATTATATTATTGAGGCCAGTAGTAGCGCAGGGGCACAGAGTGTAATTGTAAAATCGAATGGTTGTGGGTTCGATCCCCACTCGAGGAGATAAAATATTTACTTACATTAATATTTTCATTTCTTCGCTCTGGTGTCGTGCAAAGCGTGGCACTGAGTTGAGCGATACTCAACAAGCAATGCCTTCAGAATTCGGCGAAAACTGGGAAACACTAGGTTCCTTCTGCCTACCCTGCTGTGTGCGGGATACAGCGTGAAACTAAAAAAAACTTATTATAGTAGGGAACGGTTAGTCGTAACCCTAGGTTCCCTCTGCGTACCCTGCTGTGTGTGGATTACAGCGTGAAGCTGATTTTATAATTTTTATAGCTTTAAATATGAAAGCTAAAGCAAAATTCTTGAACTCACACGTGTCTCGTATACAACTTAAATCTGCATCTATACTAAATCGTCGATATCTAGAACTGAAGTTTCTGTGTTACACAACGACTGTCCGCAAGGAGATAATGGTTCCCGGGGGTTCCATTACAATGATAAATGTAGTAACAAACGATCTGACGGAAAGCAAAGGTGAGAGGCACATTAAAATTGATACGAGATAAAGTGCGCATATATAAGTGTGTTTTAACTATGTATTTGATTCTGTTGGTCGGCTATGTGAACAAAATTAGTTATATGTGAAAAAAAATCAGCTTCACGCTATATCCCGCACACAGTAGGGTAGGCAGAGGGAACCTAGTGTTAAGCCACTCCGTTCCCCACTTTCTGCCGAATTCTGGAAGCGTTGCGTGTTGAGTGGCAGAACTTAACGTCGCGCTTAGTCTCGACACTAGACCGAAGAAATGGAAATGTATATTTAAGCAAATATTTCATCTCCTCGAGCGGGGATCGAACCCACAACCAGTCGGTTTTACAGTCACACTTCGTGCCGCTGTGCCACGACTGGCCTCTGGGCTGGCATGTATATGTATATCATATATATTTAGGCCAGTCATGCCATAATTGTGGAAATTAATTATTTTAAAGAAAAAAAATTACTTATTCATATTCTAAATCTGATTGAGTTACGTTACTCAAAACGCAATGCCTCTAGTGTTCGACGGAAAGTGGGGAATGGAATTTATGAGAACGGTGGAACGCTAAATTTCCAGGGTTCCTCTGCCTACCCAGTCAAGCGTGGTATACAGGATGAGGCAAAAAAAAAAAACAAAAACATATATATTTGTAACTTTTTACTTGGTTATAAAATTCTGTCCGTAATATTTTTTTTGAAATCATGGTGATATAGTGGCAAATGTGATCTCGAGCTTAACATAGGAATAGAAGAACTAAAGGAATTCTATTATATTCTTCTGTATAAATTAACATAGAGATAATTCCTGGTATATAATTATATCTAACAATAACATTCTAAATAGAAACATGGTCAAATTCAACTCTTAACTAGTGAAACAGAGTGTTTTAACACACCTCTGCCTACTTTGCTATATGAATACAGCGTGATGCTAAAAAAAAACCTCTTAACTACCTTTACTTACTCTATCTACCTGCAGCCTAACAGTGTAACATTTTTTTTGTACTATTCTATTTTTAAAACAATTAAATTATAATTTAGATAGTAGACATAAAATAAACTCCCCACCACCCACTCGAGGAGATGAAATATTTACTTAAATTTATATTTCCATTTCTTCGCTCTGGTGTCGAGGTTAAGCGCGGCGTTGAGTTCTGCCACTCAACACGCAATGCCTCCAGAATTCGGCAGAAAGTGGGGAACGGAGTGTCTTAACACTAGGTTCCCTCTGCCTACCCTGCTGTGTGCGGGATACAGCGTGAAGCTAATTTAATTTTTATTTTTTTACATAAAATAAAGTTTATTAAGCTAGATAGAAAATCTAGAATAGAAATTAAAAAACAAAAAAATGGTTGTCGGTAAAGTCAGTTTACGGAAGATAATTTTGCGTGGCAACGTCATAAGAAAACCTAATGAAAACTGGCATACTATTAAGAATTGATTTTATTTATTTTCACCAGTTCAGTTTAACATTTTTGAATATTTTTTTACCATTTTATTTGTCAAATTTATTGCTTGCACGATCGGTTCAGGCGGAACGTGACAATGAATCATTTTTTTTTCATCTAAAAATAAAATAAATAAATCAGCTTCACGCTGTATCTCGCACACAGCAGGGTAGGCAGAGGGAACCTAGGTCTTAAGATACTCCGTTCCCCACTTTCTGCCGAATTCTGGAGGCATTGCGTGTTGAGTGGCAGAACTCAACGCCGCGCTTTGCCTCGACACCAGAGCGAAGAAATGGAAATATAAATTTAAGTAAATATTTCATCTCCTCGAGTGGGGATCGAACCCACAACCAGTCGCTTTTACAGTCACACCTCGTGCCGCTGCGCCACGGCTGGCCTCTACTCATATAATAAAGCGAAATAGTTTTTTTCATCTATACTCATTTAATAAAGCGAAATAGTTTTTTGTTTGTTTGTTTGTTTGCTTAAACGATAATATCTCTGGATCTACTGGTCCGATTTACTTTCTTTTTGTTTTGTATTAAAAGCTGCATTAAGATGGAATGCGGGTGAAACCACGAGTAGGTCGCTAGTCGATTTATAAAACGTTTTCACGTCAACTAACAATTTAATATAATAATAAGGAAACTATTACTAAAATTAATAATTAAAATTAGTTCTAAAAAATTGGCATCTATACATATAAACTTATATTAACTTACGGCTCAGTAAACCAAAAACTTAAAACCTTTAACATATATTTACACTAACTTTATAATTACAATGAAAATTAATTAAACGTGGTATATGGATTTAATTAAAACTTTCATATACAATACTATAGAAATGGAATAGAAATCGCTTACGATAATAGTGGTTGTCAGACAAATATGTTCACTTAAAATATAGCTTGTTGTATCTAAGCGTATAACGGGGTTGGTCGTCTTTTATAGCGGATTAAGAATTAAATTAAATCAGCACATAGTAGGGTAGGCAGAGGGAACATAGTATTAAGACACTTCGTTCCCCACTTTGCGCTGAATTTAGGAGGTACACCAATACCTCACTTTGCGTCGTTTCGTTTTGCGTTTTTTTCGAAGTTGCGTCGCTGCAAAATTTTTACTGATTTTCACTGTGCGTCGTTAGATTTTCGAAGTTGCGTTGTTTTGGATTCGAGTCTTTAATTTTTTTTTTTCGTAAAATATGGCAACACCTTTGTTTTTAATTGCGCCATGCCATCAAAATTTGAGGATTCCCTTTCTAACAAAAAATCAACGCAAATTTAATACAATTTTATTTTCACTTTGTTTTGCTTGTTTTAGAGTTCAGTTTAATTACGCAGTGTGAGGTAATGTAATGTGTTGTGTTTTTTTTAAAAAGAGAATAATTAATTTACATATATATTTACATATATAAAGTTTTACGTGGTGGTTTTGGTTACAAAAAAGATAAATATTTCCCCAATTTATTTATTGGCAGAGTTATACTCTTTTTTACATAAATTTTCAATTTTTTTACCCAAATTTGAGGGAAATGGGCACTGCTGCATGGGCAATACAAAAAAAACTATCGGCTTGGAAGACAAAATTAGTTCAATTTTATTTTTAAAAGGTAGTATTTGCGTAAGCCTGGAACCTATCTTCGATCATTAAATGGTTTGCTATAGAAAATCTATTTTCACTTTGTGTCGTTTCAGTTTGCCTCGTGTTTTTTTGGAACGTAACCCCGACGCAAAGCGAGGTATTGGTGTATTGCGTGTTGAGTGGCGGAACTTAACGCCGCTTTTTGCCTCGACACCAGAGCGAAGAAATGGAAATATAAATTTAAGTAAATATTTCATCTCCTCGAGTGGGGATCGAACCCACAACCAGTCGGTTTTGCAGTCACACCTCGTGCCGCTGCGCCACGACCGGCCTCAACCTCGAAATTGTAACGGGAATTAGAAAAAAGGGTTTTCCAGTTAACTAACAGAATATATAGAATATATGAGACTAGACGTGGCGCGGCGGCACGAAGTGTGACTGTAAAACTCCATTTCTTCGCTCTGGTGTCGAGGCTAAGCGCGGCGTTGAGTTCTGCCTCTCAACACGCAATGCCTCCAGAATTCGGCAGAAACTGGGGAACGAAGTGTCTTAACACTAGGTTCCCTCTGCCTACCCTGCTGTGTGCGGGATACAGCGTGAAGCTTTTTAACAGAATATATTCCTCCTACATATAAAACCTACACGCACACGAAAGTGGACAACGGAAGTATCTTAATTGGAACAATATAACTTAACACTAGGTTCTCATACCAGCCTAACCCGCAAGCGGGATACAGCGTGAAGCTACAAAATCGTTAACACTCACACCAAACGTCTATCCGACTACAAATCTGCGCTCCAATTAGTGAAGCTTAACGTTAATCCGCGCGGAACAAGCCGAAAATAACAACAACACGTGAATAAGCAAACAGAGATTAGAGGGGGCGCGAATTTGTTTTAATTACTGGCCGTCTAATCATTTCCATATATCCAATGTTCATACGATTGGTTTTGTTTGTTTTCTTTTGGAAAGACTGATAAATTTATCTTTTTTACTATGTATGTATCTATTTTCACGCTATATCCCGTATATAGAAGAATAGATAGAACCTAGTGTTATGAGGCCACTTGTGGCGCAGCGGCACGAGGTGTGATTGTAAAACCGACTGGGTGTGGGTTCGATCCCCACTCGAGGAGATGAAATATTTACTTTAAATTTATATTTCCATTTCTTCGCTCTATTGTCGAGGTTAAGCGCAGCGTTCTGCCACTCAACACGCAATGCCTCCAGGATTCGGCAGAAAGTGGGGAACGGAGTATCTTAACACTAGCTTCCCTCTCCCTACCCTGTTGTGTGCGGGATACCGCGTGAAACTGATTTTGATTTTTAGTGTTATGACACTTCCTTCCCATTAAGTGTAATTCCCAACACATTAATTGTATGAGGCAAAGTGCGGTGTTGAGCATTGCCTCCACAATTCAGTGGAAATCACTGTATTCTGCAGGCTTTGCTTAACACCGCGCTTTGCCTTCGTTATTAGGACCAAAAAAGAAAAATGTGAAATATATCATTTCTTCGAGAAGAAATGGAACCTACAAGCTGTAGTATTTACAATTACACGCTTATACCCTAGATGAATTTGAACCTACACTAGTTAGTACAACCAAAGGTTTAAATAACAAATTTTATAATGGCCCTCTCGTAAGGAAAACATCTGAAAATCCATTTTCATCAATCTAAGTTATCCAGCGTCTCGGCCCTCATTACTTAACGCGACCACCTGTACACAGGTAGGTAACTACTTTAAAACAGATCACTTCTGGTATTATTAAAATGGATAACGGCGAAGTAAAGAAATTAAACTAGATATATGTAATGTGTATTTTTTTAAATGATATATTTCATTATATATTATATTATACACTATTATTATAGACATTTGAGGCCAGTCGTAACGCGGGAGCATAAAGATGTGGCTGTAAATGTGACTAGTTGCGAGTTCGATCCCAACTCGAGGAAATGAAGAGATTTTTTGATTTTTATTTCTTCGCTTGTGGTGTCGAGACAAAGCGCGACGTTGAATTCCGCCGCTCAACATGCAATGCTTCTACAACTTCGGCGGAAAATGGGAAATGGAGCGTCTTAACACTAGGTTCTCTCTGCCTACCCTGCTATGTACGGGTTACAGCGTGAATTACTTTTATTATAAAGATTGATTCTCAGGAATGAAAATGAATCTTAGGAACTACGGGTTCTAATCAAACAAGTCTTTTAATACTTATTTAAAATACTTATTTAGAAAACGTATAAAAATTTGAACATAGCGGGACTCGAACCCGCGCCTCCTGGAAACCGACCAGGCGCTCTGACCACTAAGCCATACGTTCTCATCAAGCTGCATCGAAATTTTTATACGCGTGTTACAACTTATTTATGTTGTTAGTATCTCTGTAGGGAGATTTATACAAATTTCCGCTACCCAAAGATAATTATTAAGAATTTTCGTGTGGCGAGAGAGTTCCTAAGTGTGAAATAACAATATAAAAATGTTAAAAAAAATCTTTTAATGTTGTATAGTTCATTTATTGAGTAAGGCGTTATGACATTTATCGTTTTATATTATTTAGTTATTTCCATTTGATAATTACCAATTACGGCGAAGTCATAACGAGGGTTATGGTTTGACCGGTATGTATGTTCACCTGTTCGCTAGCGGCTAACAGCTACAGGGGCTTCTAAAATATTTATCATTATTATTATTTCAATAATTTTAATCTCATATTTTAAAATTCTTGTTTATAATTTAAGCTGATTTTTCGTATTCTAAAATTGAAAAAGATGAAATTACCTCAGCTCTTTACGTTTAGGCCCATGATTTTCCGTCTCCTTTTATGTTTTCTACAATTTTTTTATTCCTGAGTGCGAAAGAATACTTTACGAATGTAAAAAAATATATCTAATTATGTAGTATATATAAAGTATATACTAAATGAAGTAGTACATAGTAAATGATAAAGTTAGTCTTTTTCTTAAAATTTTAAGATTTCACAAAAAAATATATAAAATTAGAATCATATAAAAATGCTTTTTCAAGTTACAATACTAAAACAATTGTTAAAATCGAAAGAGCGAATCTTTTTTTTAATCTTTATTTTCAATAGATTTCAAAGTTTCATATTGACTGACTCCCTGAGCTAACCACGTGACGCCACCGTGTACTTTCATTAGTTAATGGAACGCAACACCTGATGTAAACTATCTTATAACGTTATTTATTCATATAATGGACGGCATTTGGTATTTGGTTTGGCTTTGTGTAGGTATTATACATTGTATATTGAAGCCATCGTGAGATAGCTTCTGACTGTAAACGCGAAAGTTCTGATAACAAGATAAAGCGGCGTTGAGTTTCGCCACGTAACACGCAATGTCTCCAAACTTGGGCTGATGATGGGGAACAGAATGTCTTAAGACTAGGGTCACTCTGTGTACACCAAAAAGCTAAAATAAATCATGTAAGTGCGAGTCGCCTCGCCCACCGGGGCTTCCGTACTAACTTTAGAATTGTAGGTCAACGAGAAGTACAACTCAAAAAAGTTGACAAACTTAATTAAGTTATGGCCTCATTTTGTATAAAATAAAATTTCGAAATTGTAGGTCCATGGGAAGTAGAATTTCGTACAAAATGCAGCAAAATCGATGCATAAATACTCGTACTCATATCTTTTGATTGCATTAACTTAGAAGAAATCAAGTTTTTTTCTGCGCTTTAAGGGACTATAGATTTAAATATTTGATATTATTTTCAGCTTGATACCTCCACACGATCATAAGGTAATATGAGGTGGGGCTGCAATATTCAAAAAAACAAATTGTAATTCTAATATATAATATGTAGGTAAAGTTTATGTTATAGCTAAACCTAAACCTATACTCAACAGGCAATGCCACTAAAAATTCAGCGAAAAGTGGCGAACGGAGTGTCTTAACACTTTTAGCATGCGGGATACAGTGTAAAGCTGACTTATTTTACAATCTATACTCGCATATATTTCTAAAACAAAGTAGTTATCGCAATTTTGAACTATATTTTACATCGATTCCAACTATTAACTCTTAGCCGAGCTTTTAAAGTAGCAATAAACAGTGTACACGTTCCATGAATATTTAGAATGCAAACACCTAAAGGTATTGAACCCGGCTAAGGCCCGTTTACAGCCGGCGTTTATTTCCACGTTTACGATCCAACACGGATGCTTAGATTATTTCTTACGAGCGCTCCAAATTATGTTTGGCTGCAAGTTATAAGAGATAGCGTGTAAATATTATGAAAATGATTTTTCTTTATCTTCTTCTTTGAATTTTGATACGTTTTTTGTTTAACATCATAAAATATATTTTTCCTCTATTACTGTGGCGTAATACTTAAAAAATGTTAATATAAATATCGTCTTTACAATTTCGTATTAAAAAGTAGCAATTGCCTATATGTTTCACTACCTATATATTTTTTGATTTTGTATATAGGTACAGTCTTTTTTACAATTTATTATATATAATATAAATATTGTTTTTTAAATCTTCACCCCTGTAAGAAGACTAAGGTAAGCGTTGAGGTTTACTTTACGACACGCAATGTCTCGGAAATTGGGCGGAGACTGGCAAACGGAGTGACTTAGCACTAGATTGCCTTTGCCTGCTAAATACGGGGTACAACGTCAAGCAATTTTCTTTCTTAAGCAATATATAACAATGTTTTTTTTTATTTATCCAACTCTAATAATAATTAAAATTTGTCGCTATATCTCTTGACTTCAACCACAAAGCGAGCCGGTAGAGTCATTATAATAGATCTGAATCGGCGATATTAATTTTTACGGCTACAATAAATTCTTACTGATCACCTTTCCTTGGTGGAATTGAGAAGGCAATAACAAAAGATATATAACATTCGGCATAAATTGTGATTTTCCTAATACAAAGAGAGAAAAAATCGGGGTAGTATTGTTTGAAAAAACTGTTTAGCTTAGTCATTCTATTCCATGAGAGTTTTTTTAAGTTCACGCTGTATCCCGCAGAGGGAACCTAAAGTTAAGACACATCATTCCATTAACAGGCAAAACTTAACGCAGCGCTTTATCTCGGTGTTGCATTTACAACGAGACGCCGTGCTGCTGCAGCACGATGGCCTGGAATTTATGCATTTTTTTGGAGCTTCACGCTGCATTGCGTATATAGCGTACCTGTAGCTCCTCGTGGGCAGCGGTGATCACTTACCATCAGGTGACCCGTATGCCTCATCTTTTTCCATAAAAAATAAATAAAAAATGGTAGAGTAGGCCGAGCCTACTGCTAGGACACTCGGTTCCCAATTTATGTATTTTCGTAATTATTTTTATTCAATGTCATGTTCTTTTTAGCCGACTTCGGTAAGAAAAGGAGGTTATCAATTCAAAGGTTTTTTTTATTTATGTTTGTTACCTCAGAACTTTTGACCGGGGCGCCAGGGTACAAGCGTGCGATAGTAAACGCCACAGAGTTCTATGTGACAAATTACGATAAGTGCGAATGGGTGATTTCGATTCCCATTTGAGGAAATTAAGTAATTAAAATTTTCAGTTATTCGCTTTGGTAGAGAGGTAAAGCGTGCCGTAGAGTTCCGTGAGTAAGCATGTATTACCTCCAGAATTTAACGGAGAGTAGGAAACGGAAATCTCTTAATGAGAACAGAGTGTCTTCTGAGGTTCTCAGGTTCCCCTTGCCTACCCTGCTATGTGCGGAAGTCAACATGAGGAAAAAAAAACATTTTTAATTAAAATTAAAATCAACATTTACAAATACATAATTAGGAATACAATGTATTATCAGTTATTATAATATATAAATAATCTATACAATGAAGCCTAAAAATAATGCTAATTACGGTCTTAATTTGAGAAAACTCTAATTTATCTATAAAAAATACTAATAACACTACAAGAAAAACCTTTCTCCTTTATTTTACTAAGCAACTTTGTAGAAAGGCTACGCTTATAACATGATGTACTTTAGTAGAGTCGATTTTAAAACTTATGAGACTGTTCTACAAGTTTTATGGTTTTTTTAATTAAAAATTCAAAGTAATATAAACGTTTTTACTCTTTAGAGAGACTGAAACAGTAAGTAAGAGAGACAGGGTTAGACCTCCATGGACCTTCAAGAACACAGTATCAATGTAGGGGAGGAAGATCACGTAGAAATGAGTATATGAAATAAATTTTAAATATCTCCCGGAAGACTACGTTCGAAGAAGTTGATGATAGTGAACAAGGCGAAAGAGATATACAGCGTTTGACGTTCCGTTCGCTGGCTGCTGCACTTTTATATCTTCAAATCAAATCAAATCAGCTTCACGCTGTATCCCGCACACAGCAGGATAGGCAGAGGGAACCTAGTGTTAAGACATTCCGTCCCCCACTTTCTGCCGAATTCTGGAGGCATTGCGTGTTGAGTGGCAGAATTCAACGCCGCACTTTGCCTCGACACCGGAGCGAATAAATGGAAATATAAATTTAAGTAAATATTTTATCTCCTCGAGTGGGGATCGAACCCACAACCAGTCGGTTTTACAGTCCCACTTTGTATCCCTGCGCCACGACTGGCCTTAACTGGACTTTTGTATCTTAATATTCTAATACAATTTTTACATTCTAATAACCCTGAAGATAACCAGGTAAGTAGAGACAACCAGGAAACTTAGTATTAAGACACTGTTTTTCCACTTTCCACCCCCACTTTCTGCCGAACTGGAAGTATTGTGTGTTTAATGCGGAACTCAACAACGCGAAAATGATAATATTAAGTATTTCATTTCTTCGTGTCAAAATCGAACCCACAACCTGTCGTGTTAATAGTCGCATGCTTGTGCTCCTGCGCCACGACTCGACCTCAATGTAAATGGACCATAATTAAGTAACTATACTAAAAAAATGGAAGTATAAATATAAAAAAGTACTTTAGGTAACAAAAATATTAATTCTCACCGTCAAATAACTAAGAGAAAAGATCGCTTCAAAATTAAAAGTTCCGTCGCTTATCGTATTAATAATCCAATCATCAGTTTTATAACTTTTAAATTCAAACAAACGATCGCACGCCTCCGAGTGACTTAATTAACTTTGAGATGATCTTAAAGGTATGGTATGGGAAAGTTTTTAGTACACTTTTTTTAGAATAACTTTTAGGACTTTTTAAAATTTATTTATCTATGAATTTTATGAATTAGATACCGGTCAAGTACGAATCGGCATCACTGAGGGTTCCGTACAAAAATTGGAGGTCTCGAGCTTTTTCTGAAATGTAAGCTTAGTTTAGCCAGAGCCCTTTCATCTGATACCTCACTTGAACTAGCGAGTTTAATAACTAATTTTACCCCTCTTTAAAGGATATTATTTTTTAGGGATTTAACCTACTACTGCCTGTAGATACCTACTAGCTGCCAAATTTCATAATTCTAGGTCAATCGGAAGTACCTTATTCCGTTTATAGTGTCGAAATACACGTTTTTTGCGATATAAATGGCCTTACCTTTTTTTAAAGTAAATGTAGAAATAAATATTTTTTTAGGAAATCACGGGACCGTAGATCTGAGTTTGGGTTTGTATTTCAACTCGATATCTCCAAGCGTTCTTTCAATAAAGGCTCTTGACGGATGGACAAGAAAGTGATCTTATTAGGGTTTCTTTTTTCCTTCAAAAGGTACGAAACCCCAAAAAAATATTTGGTTTTTTGTAATTGAAAAATATTTTTTATTTTTAATTGAAAAATAGTTAACGCTCATGTCAGCGGCGGAACCCAACGCCAAATCTGTCCCCCTAAACTAATATATCAAAAGTATGACATATTTAAGAAAAATATAATTTAGACTCATCTCCATAACTCGACGGAAAGTGGGGAATGGAAGTGTCTAATAAGAACGGAATGTCTTAACACTAGATTCCCTCTGCCTACCCTGCTACATGTGGGATACATCGTGAAGCTACAAAAAATAAAAAAAATATACCGACTATCCTATTCAGAAACATTCAATAATATACTTCTAACCTTTGCAATGTCAATTTCCTTAGTCCAATATCTAAAATCAGATACTAACGTGACTTCAGACAAAGCTCAATATAGACAGGTGCCAACGTGTTCGTTACTACCGTACAGTGGATGTTTTACTGAAAGAATGCTACGAATAAAATCATAAAAATCGTGGCCAGGTGTGGCCGATATTTACAGAGAAATCTCTATAGTGGTAATAATAGTGTGCTGTGTGTGGAATATGTGAGAATTTTCGAAATTTTTGTAAATTATGTTGAAAATAATGAGTGATGAATAAAGAGTTCTTAAAATAGAAATTACATAAGATTGAATTACAGCTACAGCTGATTCTAATATTAATAATAAAATTTGAATAATAATTAAGATAATTACTAAATAATTAGGTATATTAATACCTGTATTACTTAATAAGTATTACTTAATAAATTTTTACTAACTAGATTTCCTCTGCCTACCCTTCTATATGTATGCAACGTGAAAGTGAAAAAAAGAGTGGATGAAGAGATGAAGATTTTCTTCAGCTTCACACCGCCGCGCATATCAAAGAAGGCAGAAGGAATCTACTGTCCAATTTTCAAGACATTGCGTGTTGATTCACCGAATACAACGCCGCGCTTTGCCTTATTACTAGATCGACAGATTGGAAATAATTCAATACCTCGACTGAATGGGAAACGGGACTCGAATCCACAAGCGACAACTTCTTCTTTCTTCTATCTTCGGTCTAACAATGTAGTAGAGTGTAATTTTTTTTTCTTGTATATCTCTCACATTTTAACAGGGTCGATAGCAAAAACTCAGTGTTGAGTGTTCTTTATTTTTATTCATAAAAGAGTTACAATAACCTGCGGCAAAACAACGGCAATAGGGAATTCGACTTCCCACAGTCTCACTTATATTATTTTTTTATGTTCTCTACTAAAAATAGCAAAACCCGATTATGCTTGCTTGATTATGCGGGAAATTAAAAATAAAACATTACAAGTTTAGATTGCAGGTATTAAATTATACGGATTTGGAAAATAAAAATGAGGCCTGAGGCCAGTCGTGGCGCAGTGGCACAAAGTGTGACTGTAAAACCGACTGGTTGTGGGTTCGATCCCCACTAGAGATGAAATATTTACATAAATTTATATTTCCATTTCTACGCTCTGGTGTCGAAGCAAAGCGCGGCGTTGAGTTCTGCCACTCAACACGCAATGCCTCCAGAATTCGGCAGAAAGTGGGGAACGGAGTGTCTTAACACTAGGTTCCCGCTGCCTACGATGCTATGTGCGGGAAACAGCGGAAGGTGATTTGGAAAATAAAAATCATATTTGTACAAAATATATTTATTTTGTTAACATTTTCATTATTTAAATCAACAAATCAACACAAACCACCCATCGCCCATCGCTATATTGGATATAACATCTAATATATGGCTATGTGCGTTTTATGAATACAATTCTATGAGCAACGTTGAAATATTAAACAGCAGTTTAAAAAACATACAAATTTAAAAACTGTTTTCAACAACGAAATACAGTAAATTATAATTAGTAAGTATTCTAAAAATATACTAAAAGACCTTAATAAATTAATAAAGTATTATCGAGTAAATGCTAAACAGAATGATTTTCAAATAAATAAGAGAAGCCCAATAAATTTGTTATATTTTCCAAAATAAATAATATTACTATGAACATCTTGTTCTGATCTTTTGATTGTTGGTTTTTGTTCATTTCTAGGCAATTAGGCTTTCAGTACGAATACTAGTGCCTTCCTTTGTTTCCCTACAAAATTATGTCAACAACCGCTTTCAAATTTATTAACAATACCACGTTGTTTCAGCTTATGATATTGTATAGGGAAAATTATAAATCATGATTTTAGATTATTACTAACACAAACTTTGGAGTAATAGAATGTTAATTTGGTAAGGTAATATAATAATAAAATGAATTAATTAGTACCTATTGTTTTTGCTTTCAGTAAGGTAGTGTTGGCAGATGCCTTCAAAAAGCATTTCATCTGAAATCTAGTGTTAAGACACTCTGTAACCAATATACCGCTAAATTTTCTATCACTTAACACTCAATGCGTCGAAAATTCAGTGAAAAGTGAGGAACAGAGGGTCTTAACACTAGGTTCCCTCTGCCAAGGCTGCTATGGCGGAATACATGTGTGAAGCTGAAAAAAAAACATTCATGCTGACCTGATGGCTTTATATTTATTTGACCATTATGACGATTCAGAATTCCAGAATTCTCTTTAACTAGAAAATATCTATTTTAAATTTGATTTTTTTAATTTTTCAGATACCGGAGAAATTTATTACTAAATTCTCTTTTTTTCGCAATATACTAAAGAACTATAGAACTAAAAATATATATTAGATTTATTCATATTACACTAAATAAAGTACAAACTAAGTTTCTGAAGAAAAACAACAAGAAGAAAGTTATTGGTAAAATTATTTATATAATAAATTTTTCTATAAGGAATTTTTATTATGAATACTGAAAATGTATTGGAATTTTCTACGCGATTTTATTATGTCTACGATATTTACTATCAATATCAAAAAAATTGAGATTGAGAAAGAAATCAAGGGTTACACGCGTATTATATCATAAAATATACAAAATATTATTAAATAATAACTAATATTTTATTTATGATAATAATTTTGTTTAACTAAAAAAGTAAATAATATATGACAGATTGCATAAAAAATCGATTGGTGGTGGGTTCGATCCCCATTCGAGGATGAAATATTTACTTACATTTTCATTTCTTCACCCTGGTGTCGAGGCAAAAGCGCGGCGTTGAGTTCCGCCACTCAACACGCAATGCCTCCAGAACTCGGCGGAAAGTGGGGAACGATGTGTCTTAACACTAGGTTACCTCTGTCTACCCTGCTGTGTGTGGGATACAGCGTCAAGCTGATTTTATTTTTTAATTATTTTTAACTTGTGTTGTGTCCCGCAATTTCAAAAGCAGATAGGGAAACTTCTGTTTCCCGGTTTTCACCAAATTCTTGAGGTATTGCGTATTAAGTGGCAGAACTCAATATATAAAAAAAATCAATTTCTCGAGTGTGAATCGAACCCACAACCGTCGCATTTATATTCGCACGCCTATGCCCCTGCGCTATGACGGCCTCAAAAGAATAATAAATGTTCACCTTTTAATATTACAAAATTAAACTTATTATTCCTTAATAAAATTTCGGGAAGCGGTTTTTATAAACGAAAAATATTTTAAACATTTTTCAAACTTTAGAAAGTTTGAAAAATTTTTAGAAAGTTACTTCCTCTTTTACATTCTAATACTCCAAAACACAATCCATTTTCTNTATATATATATATATATATATATATATATATATATATATATATATATATATATATATATATATATATATATATATATAAATTAAATTATTATTTAACTAATCTAAAAGTTTCACAGGGTACGCTGATAAATATTCGTGGCAGTGGATTTTAATGAAATTATTTATGTTTAGATTCTACTTAATTAAATTAACGACTAAATATTTACAAGTTACAACATTATGGCATTCGATAAGACATGTAGAATTTTAATTTCCAAAAAAAATATTATATCTTAAATTGTGTGAATTTCCATCGAAAAAAAAGTAATAAAAATTGAAATTTATTATAATAATAAAAAAGGTTCAAGTTCCATATTCATATATAAAATAACACTAAATCAAAATTTAAATATAAAATCGAATCAAGGAAACCTTTGGTTCAAACGCGGTTAAGGATGAAATATTATCAAGAAAGTTTTAAAACAAACTTTTACAATTTCAACGGAACGGAACCCGTAACTTCTTAGTTTGAAGTGAACGAGTTCACCTGCTTTTTATTGTGCAACTTTTGCTCAAACCTCACAACCGGTGGATATTGCATTTTACTGTCACAATCTTTTTCTTTTGAAGTATGGTTTTTATTTTTAGAGTAGTTTTTCTCATTCTAGTCTATATCCTATGTTTTCTAAAGAACCACTTTAGTTATTTCTTTTTAAACTGTCACTTCTCCAGTTATAAAATATTATTATTCTCTTTTCGCAATATTTGTTAAGCTTTTATTATATAGTTATGGGTTATTTCAGCTTATCATTGATTAATTATTAATTGAACATTAATTTTATCATCTCATGAACATTACTTATTTATTATTAATACAATTTTGTTTTTTTTAATATTATTTATATTTATGATGTCCAGATGAAGAAAAATGATTATGAAATTACATCTAAAATACTTAAAACTACGACTACTATCACGGTGTTCTAACCTATGATTTGAAGCATTATTGTAGGGATAACTATTTATTTACAATAATTACAAAAAATACGAGGTGAGCGCCTTGAATCTCTCGCAGGTCATTTATTCTTGAGCACTAAGAGAATTATAAGCAACTTAAAAAAAATCTAATATCTGTGTGTGTGTGCTTATTAAAAATAAGGTTTTAAATTTAAGAAAATTATACATTATATTATTACAACTATATCATCATTATTATATATTAAAAAGCACATTAAGCATAATCATTTTAGACACATACTATATTTATAAGATTGTAACATAAATAATTACCTTAGCCAAGTTCTTTTTTTTATTTTGTGTAAGAAATGAAACGTCAGTCCATATAATTCAAATTAGATTCAGGCGCTCAATAAAGCTGTCAATGCAGACTCCAATCTAGAGATAGCTCTCTAGATCGTGAATGCAATTGCGGCGCATCGCCGCGGGCCGCGTGTCAGTAGTCCAGAGACTCCTCATCAGGAGATCGCTTACGGCAGCAGAGACGCCATGCGACAGCTAAAGCGCAAAAACCTATAACAATAGCTAAAACTGCCCCTAATACTGTGGGCAACCAATCTACACCTGCACCAGTTCTTCCAGCACACAACTCTGGTGCTTCATCGTGAATTTGTCCCAATGGAATGGCTACGTCCAAATAACCGAGACGGCGTAAGTTTTCTTCTGAGTAAAGCTCTCTAGCTTTTTTCTCTTCGGCAGTCCAGAATTTTCGTTCACCAGAGCTTGTGACATTTGGACAGTTAATAACACCGTTACATATCAACCGCGCTGGAATACAGAGTGCTTCTTCACCTGGACATATAAAATCACAATGACTTTCAGCTTTTGAGTTTTCCGTCAGTCGTGATGTCATCAATGTGCCATCGGAGTTTTTAGGTAGATGGAAAAGCCCAGTCCATGCTATTTTGAACGAAGCACGAGCTGGTGACGCGCTGCCTATAAATACTATCCTAATAGATCTCGTCTTCTCCTTTTCAAGTACTATAGGGTCATCTAAGGAGTCAAAGCCAAGTTCAACTGCTGATAGAGGAGGCAATTCACGAGCAAAAGATACATTTTCTCCGCATACAGACAAATATGGTTCAATGCGTCCAGGGAGATAGATCTGAATATTTCCATCGTCACAATGCCTTGATGCAAACTTAATACTATCAAAATGTAGCCATATGTCACGTTTCTCTTCTATTTCCAAATCCCATATACATTGTATCCGTTTCGGTGGTTCTGTATATCCTAGGGCTTCCAAGTGAGGGTATACGATTTCGCCTTCCAAAGCTGCAGCTAGCACAGGGGGTCCACAAAGGGGACCATGAACAAATTCATATCGAGCTTCAAAAAGTGGTGACGGATTTTTGAAATAAGAAGCTGCAGCATGAGCATTATCAACAATTAATTGCAAATTTAATGTTTCTCCAGAAGAAACAACCCTGTACGGCCTTGCTCTAGATACAGAATTTGCGTGTTTGGCGCAGAGACATGAGCCTAATGACCTTTGAACCGCCAAGTGTAAAGGTAATGGGGTAGTTGTAACACCAAGAGTATTATTCATGACTTTTCCACCGGGATATGGTTCCCATATAATGAGTTTATCAGCTCTATCTTCATAACAATTTTGACAGGAAACAGGTGTGTATGGGTGTTCCTGAAACAAATATTTCTATTACAAAATCAATTTAAAGCAATTAAAACTGATTAGGCTGTAACACACACACGACACGACATCAATAAAAATAAAATTTATCGTTAAAAAATTTTCAATTTAGTATAACATTAATGAAAATAATATAAAAATAAATAAATCAGCTTCACGCTGTATCCCGCACATAGCAGGGTATGCCGACGGAACCTAGTATTAAGACACTCCGTTCCCCACTTTCTGCCGGATTCTGGAGGCATTGCGTGTTGAGTGGCAGAACTCAACGCCACGCTTTGCCTCGACACCAGAGCGAAGAAATGGAAATATATCATTATATTAAAATAATATACATCATTATATTTGGTTAAACAAGTTGGGGTATCATAAATTCCAAATATTATAATATATTTCAGACAAAGTTCGTGCCTCGCCACATTAATATATCTATTTATAATGTACGAAATCCGCTAACTTGGAGCCATAAAAGCCTACTATTTCAAGAGGTAGGGTTTATGGGCAATTTAACGGAACATTGGTTTTGGAATTCAACGTTTAAAGTGCGAACAAAATGCAGCTATAACTTTTTATTTCGATTTACATATTAAATAGCTCCCAGCGGTGCCTTGTAATGCCATACTCACGAATACGTAAATAAATTCAATAAATAAACAACATTAACTCAACTGTTATACAAAATTAAATTTGTGAATAAACTTTTTTTGTAAAAGAAACGTACACAGAATTTTTATATTTCCTTTTGAATGAATAATAATTGCAAAATAAATATTTTGCTTTATGCTTTATTATTAGTCTTTGCGGCGTTTAGTTCGACCAGTCGACACGTAATGCCTTCAGAATTCGACGGAAAGTAAAGAACGTAAGTGTCTTAATGGGGATCGGAGTGTCTTAACTCTAGGTGCCGGCAACGCACCTGTAGCTCCTCTGGTGTTGCACGGGGCCGTGGGCGGCGGTGATCACTTACCATCAGGTGACCCGAATGCTCGTTTGCCTTGTCCTTTTCCATAAAAAAAAAGGTTTCTAGGTACCCTCTGCCTATTCAGCTATGTGCAGGATACAGCGCGAAATGCAAAAAAAAGTTCTTACCTTAAAATTAACGCTCAGTATAGTCAAAATGACTCTTGCATAGATCCTCTTATCAGTAACAAATCTGTATAGACAATGTACATCTTCTCCAGGCAAAGCTTGTTTATAGACGAGAGTGTTCAATGGGGACCGAAGCCGGCCAGCTCTTTGTTTCCAAGAAGCTATGACTTCATCGCAAGCTGTGCCAGCCACTGGTTCTCCAAATCGAGTGTTGTTGAAGAAGTCGTAGTGGGCCCAGTAGTATAAAGATGATCTGTAATTAATTCCTCTTTTAGTTTTTTTTTTGAGTTGACTAATTAGTCAATAATTTTATTTTTTAGCTTGGAGGCATTGCATGTTGAATGACGAAAATCAACGCTGCACTTTTCCTCGTTACTAGAGCAAGGTAATGAAAATATTAAATATTTCATTTCCTCAAGTGGGAATAGAACCCATAATCTATTGTGTACACAATCGCACGATTGCCCCTGCGCCACGACTGGCCTTTATCATATTTCAGTATAGCGTAGTTAATCAGTTTATATTATATGAAAATTATAAGCTATTTTAGCTATTAATTAATAATCTATATTTAAAATCACTTATGTCTATAATATTAAATCACTTTTCATATTAGCTAAAATTTCGAACACACCAACAGGAATTACTAAATGACATAATATCAACATCATTTCCAATTCAATGAGCGGTAATACCAGCATAATACACCTCTATTGATTCACCCTTCCCTCACCCAATCAATGCGTATTTCTCACTAATAACTTAATAGTGTAGTCGTGTTCTATAATGGCTTTTCCTTTTCTCTGCGGCTTTTGAGCTTTCCCTTTAAATATTTTGGATCTGCCAGCTTTACATAAGCATATATAGAATAAATATGAAAAAATTGTTAGTGAAATCCTTACGGTAAAATTATGATCGTGTGTAACTTTGTTCTATTATTTTTCAATTTAGACAATTTAAAAATTATTTAAATACATACATACAAATACATATGAATTGTAAATAATAACCCGATATACCCTAATATCCTATCCCCCACCCCCAATATACCTGACAACTGTGACTATGGTATCATTAACAAGTTTGTAAAATGACGAGCCAAACCCTTGTCCGTTTGAAAAAGGGAATATCATATGTTTCATTTGGCGTAAAAATAAATACAATTTTTTGGTTGAACGTAGAAAAATTTCGGGATAATTGTAGCTACTATTCTTTCATTTGATGACCTAAATATTCGAATATGATATATCCAACAAAACTCCTATTTAAGATGTCGGTTCGACTTGTATATATAGATTAAATGTATAATAATCACCACTAACTTACCCGCTATAGCTGCCAGTCTTGCTTTCAAATCTAACAAACATAGCATTGCCAGTCGACACAAAATCGTGTTTCTCCATAGGTCTGCTAAATGTATCGCAGAATGTTTTAATAATTTTTGCGTCATCAGGCCGGGGAGCGTCATATAATGTGAGGGATTCCCCACAATCACCAGTGAATGGTAAGATTGGTGATTCTATACGGTTTATTCGGAAGCTATATAAAAAAAAAATAAGATTAATGTCATTATATATTTAAAAATATTATTAATATAAAGATCAAAACTATACCCGATAAAACTCACCTAGGAAAATATAACCTGACAACTTGACCAGGAAATCCTTGCATGAGATAAGTACACGATGTATGAGGTGGGTACCAATGGGCAACAGATAAAAATATTCCTTCAGTATCCCCAGATTTCTTCAAAGAATCGGCTGTAAGAAGCCAATCACAATTGCCGATTTTGGATCCAGGAGCTTCAACATGACCAGGCCAATTACCCACATTGAAATGGAAACCGGTGTTCAAAAGTGGTCCTAAATTTAAAAACAATTAATTATGTACTAGTACACAGTGCTATATAGATAGGCTATTTATAATTTACTTTCAATTGTACATTACCATATTCATGAACGTAAATCAATTTCAAAACCATCAAAAGCTTCAATGGAAATAACTTAACATTTCAAGCGTATAACAGATAAGCAAAATCTAGAACTCCTACAGCGCTTTCAAAATTAATCGACAATCTGTCATAATAGCTCAAATTGGCAAACTAGGTACATTTAGTTAGTTCGTACCCGCAGGTGAGCTGACGAACTCCACAAATAGGTCTTGGGACGTGCCGATAATAGAGTAGGGAAACTTTCCCATGCCACAGAAAGTTCCGATCACAGATGCCGATTCGTCTTTGCCGTCGTATATCCTGATGTAGTCGTATGGACAGTTTTCTGAACCTAGAATTTCATTAAAGTTAGGCTTATTGTATTATGCATGCATTTAAATTATTTTCATATTCTTAGATTGTCTTTACAAGTTTTAGTTATATACTTGGAAGAGACTTTCTTTCGTTTCGGTCATTAACGTTTAAGTATCTCATACAAGTCATAAGGTACATTTAATTTCGATATCATATATATCAAATCAATATAAATATGCTTATTAAAAAAATCTTCCAAGTTTTCCAACCATAATAAAAAATGAAAATAAATCAGCTTCACGCTGTATCCCGCGCACTGCAGTGTAGGCAGAGGGAGGGAACCTAGTCTTAAGACACTCCTTTCCCCACTTTCTGCCAAATTCTGGAGGCATTGCGTATTGAGTGGCAGAACTTAACGCCGCGCTCGTCCTCGACACCAGAGCGAAAAAATGGAAATATAAATTTAAGTAAATATTTCATCTCCTCGAGTGGGGATCAAACCCACAACCAGTCGGTTTTACAGTCACGCTTTGTGCCCCTGCGCCACGAGCCATAATAAGAATACGAATATGTTTTTTTACTAATTACCCAAGGGTAGGTTTAGGTTCATTCAGGTTATACTTGTATAACCTGAACCTAAACCTATTGTATACATCCAGCTTCCAGATCAACACAGTAAGAAGTTACATATATATATATAGCGTTTAATAAAATTCACCCATATCTAAGAAATATATAAGGAGGAACTAATATCTAATATTGGCAAATAGGCTACTTAAGTCGGGGCAAGTATTCAATAATTTTTCTATCGTTATAGCGTTAGGTGAGCTTATAATTTATGACGATCATAAATAACCGACAACCAATAATGGACATAAAATCTGGACGGCTCTCCAGAACTTTCTACCAATATTACATTCTTTGCAACTGTCAAAAGTTGGATACCCTCGTTACGTTGTAAGGAATGCCTTTTTTCCCATCTTCTTATTATTATACTAGGTTAAATATTTTCTATTTAATTTTATAATAATAAAAAAATCCATGATATAATATAAAATGACTATGAGGTCGATTTTGTACAGTGACTGTGGACCACAGGTCTAGAGGACCTTAGCATCTATCCAGTTTACACCATGTTCACCGATTTTTACTAGCTCAGCAGATATTTGCAAATTGTGTTTTTATGGAAAAAATATATTACGAAGATATAATGTATTATTATATTAGAATAATATTATAAATCAGCTTCACGCTGTATCCCGCACACAGCAGGGTAGGCAGAGGGAACCTAGTGTTAAGACACTCCGTTCCCCACTTTCTGCCGAATTCTGGAGGCATTGCGTGTTGAGTGGCAGAACTCAACGCCGCGCTTAGCCTCGACACCAGAGCGAAGAAATGGAAATATACATTTAAGTAAATATTTCATCTCCTCGAGTGGGAATCGAATCCACAACCAGTCGGTTTTACAGTCACACTTCGTGCCGCTGCGCCACGACTGGCCTCTATAATATTATTATTAATAAATATCACAAAAAATCGTATTCAAAGTAAGCTAGTTTACAAAATTACGCGATTTCACTGCTTTTTAATTCAAGTACATTTATGTCCTATACAAATTAAACCTTCTAGAAAACATTTTTCTATGTAACACGAACATGTTACATATTTTATTTCCCCAGTTTGATGAGATATATAAAAAGTAAATTTTTGCTGCTTTTTAGCGTTGATTTTCACTTTCTAGTACATGATGTGTTTGGTTGGAGAGCGGAGTGACTTATTATTATGTCCAGTCAGTGTACTAGTTTCAGCACTTGCTGGACTTAATCTTAATTTAATAAAAGAAATTGACTTTCCTAATGCGTTTGAACGTAAAATTATTTGTATATAAAACTATTGTAGAGATAAATATTAAAGAGAATATCAGCTGCGCCACAGTGCCCTCTAAAACTTTAAATATAATTTGCATTAAATTTCGTTTTTATACAGAAACTCGTCAAAATATATTTAATTTATAATAAGTCCATTGTGGTCAACTTTGATTTGGAGCTGAAACTATTCTTATGAATGTTATAGCGACTTTGCCGAGCTTTTGTATTGGATAAAGTTTTACAACTGAAATACGGGATATTTTAAAAAAGTACCATGTAATGTCTAGGGACGTACTAAATTAGTCTCTTTTACTCGTGCGCAACTCGGTAGAACTTTTTAAAATTCGTATTTTTCAAGGTAATTTTTAGTTATGTTAACGCTAATATGATTTTTTTAACACATTCACTTCATATGTAAGATAAAAAAAGGATATCGCTTGACTTTTAACTATTTTAAAAAATATTTTTTTTTATATTATGAATGTAAATATATCTCTCTTCGTTCTCCGATTTCTATCCGAATTCCAGAAAATGACAATTGTCTCGAGTGGAGATAGAATTCCACTTCATTCAAATGATGTTTAAATACGCCATAATGAACTCCCTCTCACTATTAACTAAGGTAAGCATTTATACTACGCACACATTTGAAAGAAAACACATTTGCTACATATATTTTATTAATGTAGAAAATCCCTACACAATCGCTTAATTAATTTCCAACCAACACATTCGAAATCAACATAACATTTTCAGTTACGCTATATCCATATATACCTGTATAAATAAATATACAAGTATTAAGTAATATAAGCAAACAAAAGCAAGATAAATGCTACAAAATGATTTATTAGTCCAACCTGAAGTGATGGGCCGCATGGGACACGTCATAATATTCTCACAGCGTTGCCCATCTATGTTGAACTCCTCATTCTCTATGTATAGCTTGATGTAGGGCAGACGCGTGTTTAGATGATACCTGTATAACATATTTAATTTATTAAAATATGTGTTTGTTTATTTTCAATTTACTATGGTTTATATAAAATAAAAATAAAATAAATCAGCTTCACGCTGTATTCCGCACACAGCAGTGTAGGCAGAGGGAACCTAGTGTTAAGACACTTCGTTCTCCACTTTCCGCCGAATTCTGGAGGCATTTGTGTTGAATGGCAGAACTCAACGCCGCGCTTAACCTCGATACCAGAGCGAAGAAATGGAAATATAAATTTAAGTAAATATTTCATCTCCTCGATCGAACCCACAACTAGTCGGTTTTACAGTCACACCTCGTGTCGCTGCGCCACGACTGGCCTTTATGGTTAATATCTTTATTTTCATTTCATTCCATTTGTGTTTAGAGTGTTTTAAAATTAGCCTCTCTCTCCCTATCCTGTTCATGAATCATATTGAAAGAATGAGGTATGATATTTTCAATCACGCAATGGTGGCATCTCTATGTATGTCGCAGTTGATTTTTTAAAAATGAAAAATACAAGAATAAGCACCGGCGTCGCTTTTGAACGATTTTGTGGTTTGCTTTTTCTGTCTGATGCCTCAAAATACGTATTTCGGCCTTATTTTTGTTTATTTAAAAATATATATAATTTTACACTTGGAGATGTTAATATTTGTATTTTGTAATTTATTTCCTTAGTAATTAAGCTGTACTCTGCTTACAACAAGGTAGGCACAAGGAACATATTGTTAAAACATCCTTTTCCTCATACCACTCAATTTTCAAAACATTACGTATTGATTGGCGAAACTCAACGCCGTTTTTGCTTTTTTATCAGAGTGCCTAAATGAAAATACTTCATTCTCCCACTAAAAACACAGCTCACAAGCTTCACATTTAAAGTAAACTCGTCTCGTCTAGAAAAAATATCAAAAAACAGCTAAAATAAGAACGAACCTGCAGTGTAAATTCCTTGGATACACACCCGGGTAGGCCGCCGATTGTACGTAGCACGTCTGCAGCCGGCAGTCTCTGAACACCCGCTCGCAATATGACCTAAAAAAAACTTTTGATGAACAGTTGCTTCATAATGAATCCAACTCCACTTTAACTTTGTAACAACCATATATTGTTAGGGAGTTGGAGTTAAATTTTGGTATTTTATTTTTATTTAAGACATTTTTTTTGTTTTTGGGTATTTTTTTTTCGAAATCTCAGTGGTTGTATTATTTGGAAATACATATAATGTTAAATTGTTGTGTTAATTGTCGTCGTTGAGTAGTTGATATTTTTTTTAGCTTCACCTGAAACCTGGAAAAATAGTGATAAGACCAGTGTCTTATCACTATGTTTCGTTTTGTTAAGTAATATAAAAGCAATTCATTCCCCATAGAGAGGTTCGAACCTACAACTGCATTTATAGTAAGAAATTGTGCCATTGCGCCACGACAGCTTCATATAATGAAGCTTTAAATCGATATTCAAATTTGATTTAACGTTCAGCCAGTTCATACATTTTTCAATCGTTCGAAATTCGTGATCTCGAATAATTTAGATATAATGCGACACTCGATTCATAATTTGTGGCTGAAACGTGTACGAAATGTCGAGCTTTAAATAACATTAAATCGCAATATCTACGACCTCTATACCTTGAGAATAGCTTTAGGTAATATTATTAGGAAGTATTTTAGGGTCAGTAAGTTTAAATAATAAAATCTGGTTAAGTGTGAGTCGGACTCGCCCACTGAGGCTTCCATACCAATTTCAGGATTGTAATTCAGGAAGTTGTCAACTTATAAAAGTTGACAAATTTAAGTTTGCGGTCATATGCACTCATTTTATATATAAGAAAATACAAATATAAGTTTGTAATGTTTTTTTTCTATGAAATACCTAAAAGTATTTTTTCTTTATTTGTCTTGTAAATTATTACTTTATGCCAAAATGTAATAACTGTAGTTCCACGGGAAGTTCTGTATAGATTTTAAATAGGGGTCGTCGTCTTCTATTACGTAGATTTTTTCTATACACTTGAAAATTTGATATTAATTTCAGCTTAATACCTCGACGCGATCTCGAGATAGATGATCCTGACAGACGGACAGACAATGGATAACAAAGTGTTTCTATAAGAGTTCCGTTTTTTTCTTTTTGGGGTGTGGAACCCTAAAAAGCTAATGATTAAATAGTGTATTTTCTGCCCATCTTTCAAGAGATTGTGTGTTGAGTAGCGAAACTCAACGTCGCGCTTCCTGTTCCCAAAATCAAGTAAATGAAAATATTTTAAAAATATGACTTAACTTTATTGTATTGTTATGTTATTCTTTTATGTCGTGCCTTCTGGAAACCGTACGAATATAGAACTAATTTAAAATTTAACATTTTTTCAAAAAAAAAAAAGAAAATTGCCGACCAAATACATACAACATATTAAAAATAATTTAACTTCTCTCACAATATATTATAAGTTAAGATAATCCAATAGTCTAAATTTACAATAGCATTGAAAACACAACGTTTAACCGTTGATCTTTAAACATTTGTTTAAAGATATAAATCAAGTTTCTATAATAATAGGCTGAAGCAACGCCAGTCGTGGTTAATCCTCATGTCGGTCACGTACCGTCCAGCCGATTCGAGAGAGTAAAATAGTTGTGGCGACTCTTAGAACCCATTGTGAGTGAAAACTTGACTAATAAATCGATCATTTGGGTCAAGGGACAGTTGGAGAAGTGACTTTATAACTTTAGAACTTACAACTATTTAACTTAAAAATTTTATATTGTTTTGAGTTTGAGTTTTTTTTTAATTTTGTGTAGCTGGGAATTTATAGATGTTTTTGTGCTTTTTTTATCCTGGCCTTACAAAAGTGTAGTCAGAGAGTATTTAGTGTATAGACACACTCTTCTTTTTTAGAGTAAGATTAGACAATCAGCGTGTCTTCTTCTTCCTGGCATTAATCCCGGCCTCTCCAGCCAGGGTCTGTCTTCCTGCTCAACCTACTCCACTTTGCACGGTCTTTAGCGTCATCGGACCATTGGCTCTCATGCCGTGCTTCACGACATCCAACTAGCGCTTCCTTGGGCGTCCGAGAGGTCTCACTCCAGGGACTGACATAGCAAGGCACTTACTTGCATCCGACATCCGATGTTGAGTATCGGAACCTAATACCACTTTTTGTCCTATTTGTCTATTGTTCTATTGGGAAACGAAAATGACTGATAACACAACCACCGTGCTAGCAGTCGGACTATTTTCCACTCCGCCATAATGGCCTCAATATATCAGAAGAACGGTTATATCGTGCTCTAGTTTTCGTTCATTCAGAGATAATGATGAAAGTAATCGCTACTTGTTGGTTGTATTGAGGAAGTTTTTGAATGTTAATCCTGCATTTTCTGCTACTAAACACACAATGTTGCTATTGTAATAAAAACTTTGATTCGAGATATGAATAGATATCGCTTCAAACCCGTAAAATCCAGGGGATGGTTGAAGGTAAAATGTCGATAATAAAATAAAAATATATTTTTTTACTTCATGCTGAATCCCGCATATAGTAGGATTTGGCAGAGGGAACCTGAGAACCTAGTGTTAACATACGCCATTCCCACTTCCGTTCCCCACTTTCCACTGAATTCTGGGAGAATGCTGTGCGCTGAGATATGTTGCTTCGATACCAGAGCGAGGAAATAATAATATATATTGGATTTCTTAGAAAAGAAATCGGACCGACTACCTTATAAAAAAAATAATTTTAATGCAAGTTGGAAACTATATAAAAGGTGTAGCTTCGAGCCCCGCATAAAATGTTTATTTAATTTCTTCATAAAACACGTGAATAACACTAAGAAAGTCGTTTTTAAATAATAAACTTTAAACCGGAAATAATTTGGTCTCCAGCCATTGTACCTCATTCTCATGATTACCAGATATAAATCAGATTGCAATAGGCCGAACTAGCGCTCCTTCGCGATTTATACGCTATTACTGTCACGTACCGGCGTAAGAGCCAGCCATTTGGTGACTTGAAAATGTTTGTGGCGACATTATAGTGGCCTTGTAATTATTGGTTGATATATAACGATCATATATAAGCTTTTTAAATGAAACTATTTTAACCGGGTTAATCGCGTATATTTTAGGTTATACATTTTGGAAACCCGACGTTTCGAACACTTTGCAGTAGCCCGTGGTCACGGGTAGACTCTATAGATGGTCACGGGTAGACTCTACTCGTGACCATATATGCGATACGCGAGAAGATACGCGATTAATCCGGTTAAAATAGTTTCATTTAAAATGTGTAATAATCGTGAAAATCAAAGAACTTATCATATATAAGCTGTCCAGGCCAGTCGTGGCGCAGGGGCACAAGGTGTGCCTGTAAACGCGACTGGTTTAGTGGGTTCGATCCTAATTCGAGGAAATTAAATATTTATTTACATTTATATTTCCATTCTTCATCGCTCTGGTGTCGAGGCAAAGCGCAGCGTTGAGTTCCGCTACTCAAACCGCAATGCCTCTAGAATTCAGCAGAAAGTGGGGAACGGAGTGTCTTAACACTAGGTTCCCTCTGAATTAGAAAAAGAAAAGAGAAACTTATTACAACAATATTGAAAATACGACAAAATCATAGCTTCCTTTGAATATTTTTCTTTACTGTGCCAACAGAACAAGTAACAAAATTTAAGTACGACAGTGTCGAAACGACAAAGAAATTTATGTCTCGACTGAAAATGAAACAGTTAAACAAAACTGCCCTTATAACTATACGACTCACGTATTGTACGGAGTATTCAAATTGGTAACCAAATTGCGGGGGAACATCAAAGCGTAGCTACTCATTGAACATTTTGCAACGAATCGTTTGTTCTCCCTCGTACGGGTATAGATGTTGGAGTACAAGGAAGTATATGCTCTGGAGAATTCATTTTTATTCTTAGTATGTTGTTGAGTCAAATTTCTGCGATACTAAGCAATGACATCTTATTTTAATGTCTATGTTGAAAAAAATTAAATCAGCTTCACGCTGTATCCCGCACGCAGCAGGGTAGGTAGAGGGAAGCTAGTGTTAAGACATTTCGTTGCCCACTTTCCGCGCAATTTTGGAGGCATTGCATGTTGAGTGGCGGACACCAGAGTGAATAAATGGAAATATAAATCTAAATAAATATTTAATTTCATCGAGCGGGGATCAAACCCACAACCAGTCGCGTAGTCTCGGGTTCCGTGGCGTTAGGGAATAGACGAATTATAAAAATATCGTTTGATGTCATGGCCACTTTGCGCACCGTGTCTGTCCTTGGAGTTTAACCACCCTGTCGATCAAGAAAACGATGAACGAATGTGAAACAATACATAAGAGCCAATGGAGTAACCGCTCAGGATCTTAATGAACGTGCAAAGTAGAGTAGGTTAAGTTGAAAATTAGACCCTGGAAATTAGGGAGGAATACTGTCAGATTTTTTGGCGTTTTTAAGCTCATGCTCTATCTTTAGCGATCGAGCTAGGGTAAGTTTTTTTTGTGTTATTATTATCAATTTATATTTAATATTAATGTTTACTTTCTGGAAAATTTTATCTCTATATATAATATTATATAAGATTTTTTTTTAATTTCTTGTCTGTCTGTCTGTCTGTCGATATTTTTGTCCACATTTTTCTCTGAAAGTACTGAACCGATTTACTTGAAAATTTCACCAATTGCTTTGGTACTTAAACTTAACTTAAACTTAACTTAACTACTAATGTTTAGTTCATCAAAATCAGTCCATTAAAAAAAGTTATCATCATTTGAATGAACTCAAGGCATTAGCTTGCCTGCGAATATTATACAGCAATCGCGCTGGTAAGATTCCTGGCTAAAGAATGACATTCGAAACGTCTTGGTTATATGACTGTTGATAAAAATCTATATTTTTGAAGCACTATTATATAATATTTTATACAATAAAGTAAACAAAATTGAATTGTTAGTGGAGATTACCTTCATAAATCATAACAGTTAAGTTTAAGTCGTAATTAATTCAACACAGAGATAAAGAACGATCTTTAAAGAAATATCAAGTAAATACAAAGATTTTTTTGTTGGTTTGTTCATATAATATATGTAACTAATTTAAAAACTGTACAGAAGTTAATATGCAATTATTACATTTATTTTACAAAGAATATTATGAATCCTATAAATCAATAATTCAACATTTAAGGCTGTTTCTGAATAAGTAAATTAAATTATTCACTAACATCAGCACATTTAACAGAGTTTTAGAATTATGATGAGACTTATATTATATAGGTAAAAAGAACTAAAAATACAAAAATATATACATATATACATATATATTAAAATAAAATTACAAAAATATATACGTGTAATAAATTATTAGCTTTATGTATATTTTATAAATATCAAATATCAACAATGGTCGTCTTTTTTTATTTAAAACAATCAAAAATTCTTTGACGATAATGTCGTAAAAAAAAGTCATATTAGAAGTCATTATAGTTGTCAATCGATTGTGCTTATTAAATCAGTAATCATGTATTTTAAGCGGGCGAAGCCGTGGGCGAGCCGCTAGTTTGCAATAAATTGTCTCAAATTCAAAGTTTTATACTGAAACTCGGTCGTGAAACTTACGAGTACCTATCTTAAATAAAAGATAACGTTATCACCTGTGACGGCATTGATCTGTATATCACTAATATAATAGTTATACAATAAATAGTTTTTGCTCATATCCAAAATAGTGAACTACATATATCCATGACCAGCCGTGGCGCAGCGGCACGAAGTGTGTCTGTAAAACCGATTGGTTGTGGGTTCGATCCCCACTCGAGGAGATGAAATATTTACTTAAATTTATATTTCCATTTCTTCGCTCTTGTGTCGAGGTTAAGTGCGGCGTTGAGTTTTGCCACTCAACACGCAATGCCTCCACAATTCGGCAGAAAGTGGGGAACGGAGTGTCTTAACACTAGGTTCCCTCTGCCTACCCTGCTGTGTGCGGGATACAGCGTGAAGCTGACATATATACAAAATAAAGAAAAAAAAACAAAGTTTACACTACAAAAACTGTTCAGCTTCACTTTAGTTGAACACGCTAATCTCGAGAAGTATTGATTCGAATTGAAAACTTCTTTTTGTATTGGATAGTAATTTGTCTATGAACGGTCCACTACCTCGTACACTGGGGCAGATCTATAGAAACTCACTATTTTGTAGTAGTACAGTTTGGAACTGTTTCGTTTCGAGCATAGTCGAGAAGCGTAATCTAATCTCACTCCAATATTGGGAAATGTATCTGGATTAGGGGCGGTATTATGGAACTATAATGAATTGAAATCGGTACATTGTGATTATCTGACTGAGGTATAAGAGTCGTAGGGTTGAGTGAACATAACGGGATAAGAGAGAACATTCACAAAGAAGTTTCTTTTTAAAAGTGTTATTTCACACTTAGGAAAGAAAAAAAATGTTGCACACATAAAACATATAAAAATTTTAACGAAGCGCCTCTTGATAACTATTTACCTCTGCACCACTAAGCCAAACGTGAACATATAGAACATTTAATTTTTTGTACTTTTTCAAAAAAAGATTCTTTACTCCAATATACACAAGCCACTCCGTTTTCAAATCAAGTCAATTTTGTAAACATCGCTTGTTTGTCCAAAAAAGGCGAAAAAAAAATTTAAAAAAAAAGTACGAATATCGTGTACGTAAACATAAAGAAACTATACAAAAAAGACAACCATATTATGGCTTAAAAATGCCAGGAAACGCAGGGGCACAAAGTGTGACTGTAAAACCGACTGGTTGTGGATTCGATCCCCACTCGAGGAGATGAAATATTTACTTAAATTTATATTTCCATTTCTTCGCTCTGGTATCGAAGCAAAAGCGCGGCGTTGAATTCTGCCACTCAACACGCAATGCCTCCAGAACTTGGCGGAAAGTGGGGAACGGAGTGTCTTAACACTAGGTTCCCTCTGCCTACCCTGCTGTGTGCGGGATACAGCGTGAAGCTGATTTATTTTTTAAAAAGATTATTTTTTATTTAAGTTGTTTTCGACATTCTCAACCCTATTTCAGTTAATGTACAGTATTCGTATAATTAAAATGGTTAGCATTATCATTGTGGTCTAAATCCTAGAACGTCAAAGCTTTGCGACAACTTAATAAATATAACCTAATATAATATTTATATATCACTTTCATTAACCGACTTGATTTCAATATAATCTGTTTAGGTTTTTTAAGCACGTAAACTAAATTTTGTAAGTTTATACGTTTGTATGATACTTATTTAGAAAACGTAGAAAATTTGAACGTAGCGGGACTCGAACCCGCGCCTTCTGGAAACTGACCAGGCTCTCTGACCACTAAGCCAAAAGTTCTCATCAAGCTACGTTGAAATTTTTACACGCTTGTTACAACTTATTTATGTTGTTAGCACCTCTGTAGGGAGATTTTTACAAATTTCCGCTACCCAAAGATGCGCAAGAGAGAATGCTATTTATTCGTTTTCTAAATAAGTATTTTTCTTTCCTAAATGTGGATTAATACTTTAAAAATGTTTAAAATACGTATGTGTGTTTGTCCACAGATTTCTCGGAAATTAAACACACAAATACAATTACTTCAATTTAAAACTGATCTATATTCTAAATAACCGCAATTGTGGAGAGGAAATAATTATAATTGTCTACTTAAATTAAGAATAATTTAGCGGAAATTTACATATGGATGTAATTAACTTAATGAAAACTCACCCAGCGACTACTTCCCCTCGTCTATTGGGATACAACTCAGGGTGCTGTCCGTATCGAAGGTACACTTCGAACTGTTGTTCTGCTCTGTAATAAAATTATAATATTAGTTTGTAAAATAATTTGTTAATAATAAATAACTTTTACTGTAAATTACTACTTTTATTTATCATGACATTACGAGTTAAATGGTGGAACTCAACAACGTCAACGTCTTGCATCTTTACCAGAGCCTGGACTGGACCTGGACTGGATAAAAATATTAAATGTTTCATTTCCTCTAGTGGGAATCGAAGCCTGTGGCATTTACACGCTTGTGCCCACGACTGGTCTTAAATTTCAATATAATCACTCCTAGGAGTAAGGGAAGCACCCACAACCATAGCGTTTAAAGTCCCACGCTGACCTACACCACAACTGAATCAAAACAAAAATAAATACAATAATAAAATACATAGAGGCCAGTGACTGTAAAACCCACTGGTTGTGGGTTCGATCCCCACTCGAAGAAATGAAATATTTGTAATACTTAAATTTATATTTCCATTTCTCCGCGTTTAGTTCTGCCACTCAACACCCAATGCCTCCCGAATTCGGCAGAAAGTGGAGAATGGAGTGTCTTAACACTAGGTTCCCTCTGCCTACCCTGCTGTGTGCAGGATATAGCATGAAGCTGATTTTTATATATTTGTAAAATACATACAAAAATAAAAATGTAATCAACTAACACAATAATAAATTTTCTACAACTGCTGAATTATAGAAGAATTCAATTCAATTTACAAAGCAGTCCATAACTATTTCAGCAAATCACTCTAGCATTAACTATTTATACGTTCCTTTGAACGTGTTTCTTACAAAGATTCTTATTATGGGCTCTTCTTATTAAATTTTATAAAACTTGAACACTATCTGGTTTAATTATTATTTATAATTTATAAATATATATATTAGGCCAGTCGTGGATCGGCGGCACAAAGTGTGACTGTAAAACCGGCTGGTTGTGGATTCGATCCCCACTCGAGGAGATGAAATATTTACTTAAATTTATATTTATATTTCTTCGCTCTGGTGTCGAGGCAAAGCGCGGCGTTGAGTTCTGCCACTAAACACGCAACGTCTCCCGAATTCGGCAGAAAGTGGGGATCGGAGTGTCTTAACACTAGGTTCCCTCTGCCTACCCTGTAGTATGCGAGATACAGCGTGAAGCTGATTAAAATATACATTTTTATGTTTGGTTATGCTATTTTATATTCTGCAACTGTATTTCGTTCAAATTTCATTATTTATTACAAAATATAAAACGTTATTGTTACATTTTATACGTAAAATATTACAATATTATATCGTAGAATGAGCTACGAGATTAATAATATCACTTTTTATATTTAATTTTGTTCGTACATCTTTGTTGTGAATTATCGCATATAATTTGATGTAATTATTTAATTTCGTCAAATACTTACTTTACTATATAAAACAGACCCGCCCACTCGTTAGAACTATAGAATTATTTATTTACTAATCTGAAAATATTATCGTGTTCTAATAACAGCTTTACGCTCTATACTGCACATAGCAGAGTAGGCTCAGGGAACCTAGTGTTAAGCCACTCCGTTCTCCACTTTCCGCCGAATTCTGAAGGCATTGCGTGTTGAATTGCGGAACTCAACGCCGTGCTGACATTATCATTTAAGAAAAATATCCATGCATTGAAATTTAAAGTTTCAACCAATTTAATAAATACATTACTTTGTAGCAATTTTAAACCAAATACTTTTAATATAATTCTTTTTAATCGACTTCTGTAAGAGGAGAAAGTTATAAATTCGACTATTTTTTTTATGTATGTTACGTCAGAACTTCTGATTGGGTGAACCGATTTTGACGATTCTGGTATTTCCTGTGTGATCCCATTTGAATTTGGTCCATTTCTGACAATGCTATGCATGAGAAAATAACAAAAATCTTAAATTTGCATTAAGTATGTGTGCGATAAGGACGAATAACACCATATCGTGCCAACTGATTTCGATGATTGTTTTTTTATTGAAAAGAATATACCTCAAGGGTAGTTTAATGAAAGGTTGCTTAGGTTATAATTATGGGACGTGGTTGAAGTCGCAGGATTTTTTTGTTACAATCTTATTAATATATCTTATATTATATAATCGATATTATTAGTCATATATCGACAGAAACAAGACAGACACTAAATGTTAAGAAAAGCTTGCCAAAGTATAATAAAGAAAATTGTAATTGAATCGGTCAAAAGTTTCTTAGTATAGCGTGAACAAACGCACACACAAACAGTCAAAAAGGTCAAAAATAATATTTTTTTTGTTTATCTTTTTTCTTATTTATCTTCCATGTTCCGTGACAGACATTGATCTGTTACATTTCTAAAATTAATATATAGATAATGCATATTCCATATTTTGAATCGAACCCACGTCCGTTGTATACAGACAAACACCTCGCAACTACAACCAATGTTAATATAATTACTCGAGAAAGTACTATATAGACGTATTATATTAAACTTACCGAGAATCGAAGCTAAAGTAAGTCTGATCAGTGAAATTATCAGCATGGAAAACTATCTTCACGAAATTAGTCTCCGATATGAATGTTTGCGGCTGCTCTATCTCACCGCAAAAGAGTCCCGGCTCCTTTCTATTGGATACGTCGGTCTTAGCGTTGCCGTCTACAATCTGTAAGAAAGGAGGTTTTAAAGGAATATATTTTTGAAAAGTATTTGTTTTTTTTTTAAGTTTTAAGCTATTTTGTTATTATAGTTATTGGGTTAGTTAGATAGGAAGAAAAGATTAAATAAAATTATCTTCACGCTGTATCCCGCATACCGCAGGGTACACAGAGGATGCCTAGTGTTAAGACATTTCGTTCGCCACTTTCTGCCGAATTCTGGAAGCATTGCAGAGCGAAGAATCGAAATATAAATTTAAGTAAATATTTCATCTCCTCGAGTGAGGATCGAACCCACAACCAATCGGTTTTACAGTCACACTTTGTGCCACTGCGCCACGACTGGCCTCAATGGATAAAAGATAGTAAAATTAATGAGTTGAGACCGTCGTGGCGCAGCATAGCTAGCAGTCTGTCTAAAACACAGTAGTTGTGAGTACAATTCTCATTCGAGGGTTTTTTTTTTTTTACTCTGGTAACTCTAATACTCAATACGCAATGTCTCGATAAATTGGAAAGTTCGCGGAGTGTCTTAATACTAGCTACTAATTTAACTATAATTATTTTAGAAGTTAAACAAAATACATTGCCTAATAGGTAAAAACAGATATCTCAACTGTTTTTGAGGCCGGTCGTGGCGCAGAGGCACAAAGTGTGACTGTAAAATCGACTGGTTGTAGGTTCGATCCCCACTCGAGGAAGTGAAATATTTATTTACATTTATATTTTCATTTCTTCCCTCTGGTGGCGAGGCAAAGCGCGGTGTTGAGTTCCGCCACTCAGCGGCGGAAAGTGGGGAACGGAGTATCTTAACACTAGGTTCCCTCTGCGTACCCTGCTATGTGCGGGGTAAAGCGTGAAGCTGATTTTTTTTCAACTGTTTTTACACGGCTAGGCTATGCTTTGATAACTGTGCGCAATCTGCCGCTACGAATAAATTTCATTGTGTCCAAATAAATACATCCGGAATAAAAACGGCTTTCCTTTTATCGAATCTAACATGATATATGAAAATGTATTCCTCATATTTTAACAAAAAGTAAGCTTTTTTTTAGGTACACTTATGATTGTTTTTTTTTTAACAAATAAAGGTGTTTTTATGTATTAAATGTATACATATTTTTTGTTTTATTGTTATTACAGAATGTATACAAATATTTCTTCATTGATAAATCTATCAGGGATATTATGGATATAATATTTCGTTAGGCATAATAAGAATTTCGGTTAAATACTTATAATATTTAGAAAACGTATTAATTTGAACGTTTATTTGAGCATTAATTTGAATGTATAAAATTTGAACGTAGCGGGACTCGAACCCGCACCTTCTGAAAACCGACCAGGTCGGTATTCAGGAGGCGCGAGGAACCCTTTAAAAATGTTGAAAATAATTTCGGATTTCGGAACAGGTTTCGGTTCTGGTTACGGATGTAAAATGAATTGGAATTATATATTACTTTCGAAAAATTTCAATTACGGATATTATAATAGAAATTATTTATTATTAGATTTTTTTAACAATCACATATTTTTTGGTTATCTTTTTCTAGTACCAAAAGTTACTCGTGTACAGAAATAAAACACCTCGAGTCTTTTATATGTATTCTAAAAAGTGTATCTCGAATTTTCCGACCACATAAAGCGTCATTTTAGTAGTGTCTTCTGGTGATAGTTCTATATTTTATTAATTTCAAAAACATATTTTTATTAAACAAAGAGGTTGATTTACATTTTTATTATATAATAAAATAGTGGGCGCGCGCAGCTTCGCCCGCTCATTTGCACCTTTGGGGGGAATTTTAAAAGAAACACGTGTTAAATAAAATATTTTTAACAGCCTGAATTTAAATTATTATAAAAATCGGTGGCGTTTGAACCCTTAGGGGGTGAAATATTTTTAAAAGTCGGTGCCGATTTAAAAAAAAATCCATACAAACTTTCAACCTCTATTTCATCCCTTTTGGGTGAAAATTTCTCAAAATCCCTTCTTAGTGGATGTCCAAGTTATGAAAATTAACATCTGTCCGAATGTCACGTTTCTACGCACAGCGGTTACGGCTGTGCGTGCGTCTTACCTCAGTCAGTCAGGTGCATGTCCTTTTATATAAATAGATTATTGCGAATATTAAAACTTATAAATATAAAATCATTACACTCGTATTTATCACTAGTTCGTACTAATCGCTAGCGTTTCAGCCGGGCCAGGTTGTAAGAACCTGGGCCAGACAATAACGATTTTGATTTTATAGACCAATTTTCTTGACCGAAACTGACAATAAAACCTATATTTTAAATTAACCAAAACTTTTATGTGTGTCGGATTCGGTTATAGTTACAGATCGTTTTATATTACATATATCTAAGAGTTTCGGTTATGGTTGCGTAATTCTTACTGTTATTCTTTATTTAGTACTTAGTTGTGTAAATCACAACTGTATATAATTATTGAGCTAAGCGAAACGAAGCTCTTACTAGTCAAAAGTGTGTTTCGTTGTTGCAGGGACGTTGTGGACGACACAGTGATCACAGAGAAGCAATTTGGTGATAATTGTAAATGTGGTTTTTGAGTAAATGGTCGAAATGTGACCCACAGAGTAAAGCTGTGGAACGTTTTGAAATTATATATGTTAGTTATATATATCAGTTTTAAAGAGTTATTTTATTTTTAGTACATCTTAGTTTTTTAATTACATTGCGCAACATATCTTCACGGATGGAGCTGACCACCTGCCGTGCACAGCATGTGGCGGATCCTAATTTATTTTCCTAACATGACATTTTTATTTGGAATATACTATGAGAATTTAAAGATAAATATGTTATCTAATTTCCGTAGACCTTTATAAGATGGATTCATGAAACAAAACATCCTATATATGATCTTAACACAATAAAATTTCATCAGAAAACATCTCCAATGCTCACTCGACCCACACAAAAGTTATCCCAATTTATTAGAACCAATCGCATAATTGAAATTGGATGAAAAACTTTTAAACAATACTACAGATACATCATTTGTTTGAAGAGTACTCCGAAATTCTAAATGCTGCTGAAACTTCTTCCGAATTTGGAAAATCATTACAGTAGAAATAAAATTAAATTACACCAGCTTCACGCTGTATCCCGCACACAGCGAGGTAGGCAGAAGGAACCTAATGTTAAGACACTCCCCACTTTTCGCTGAGTTGTGGAAGCATTGCTTGTTGATTGGCGGAACTCAACACCGCGCTTAACCTCGACACCAGAGCGAAGAAATGAAAATATAAATGTAAATAAGTATTCCATTTTCTCGGATCGAACCCACAACCAGTTGATTTTACAGTCACACTTTGTGCCCTGACAGGAACGATCCAATAAATAATTATCCATCCGAATTAGCCCAGGAGTTGGGAGTTCTTTTAGTTTGTGAAGTTCAGGAATTAATTAGTTGAATTGGTGAAGCGCTCGCCAACTCAATTATTCCGTCGTGCCCCCTGATTTTCGTCTTACCGACTTCGGTGCTTTCTATTTTACTTTGCATAATTTTATCCTTGACATGATTTCGTTTCACCTTTGGAATGCTAAATGTTCTTGCAAAGTTTAGTGACGTATATGTATATATGTGGGTTTAGTCCCCTTTCGAGGGAATGTTATTTTCTTTTTCTGCTGTTACTAAAACAGAATAGCGCGGTGTTAAGTTCCACCACTCAATTTACTATTAACTCTGCCTGTCATGCTGTCCCAGAAAAAGAATGGATATGCGTTTTTAATAAATTTCTGTAGAAACTGAATACGTACAAAAACATTTTAGTGCTAATATCAACATACATTAATCAGCGAGTGCTCTATGTTTAAACAGAAAATCTTTTTTTTCATAACTAAAAGAGAAATTACAATATTTTTTCGACAAGCTCAAAAGTATTGAATGCACTGAAAAAATCAACGTAACATCAAACATCTAGGTCATCGTATAATTGGTTAGCGCTTTGCGATAGTCAATATACAGCGATATACATACAGATTCTTTTCAAAGAATCCTCCTATGTTAGTGTATATTTCGTTAAAATAGTTCCATATGGTATAGAAGTTAGTGTGTTTGGTTACAGGATCAAATTCAAATGGTTAAATATTTGGAGAATATTGTGGTAAGCTGACATGAATTTAATTGTGATGTTGTCGTAATATAATTTTTAATATTATATTATACTAGCGACCCGCTCGCGGCTTCGCCCGCTCATACCACAGAATTATTTACTTAACACACTGAATTATGTTCGTGTTTAGATATACCTATTATGTATGTTTGTAGCGCAATAAAGATTTTTTATGAGAAAGTTATTAAAACTTAAGGTCGCATTTTTGTACCTCCTATAAGAATCTTCAATTTAATGTTTGAAATAAAAACATAACTTATCGATACTTACAATAAAATCTTAACTCATCGGTGTCTGTACATTGAAGATATTACAATTAACAATGTAATAAAACTTGGTCAGTTGGTCTGTTTGCCTGTGCGTTTATTCACGATAATCTCAAAAACTACTTGACCGATTTGAATACTTTTTTGTTTGTATTTTGCCAAACTGCCCTTAAATATTGAGTATTAGTTTTATTTTAATCAGCTTCACACTGTATCCCGCACACAGCAGGTTGGGAAGAGGGAACCTAGTGTTAAGACACTCCGTTCCCCACTTTCTGCCGAATTCTGTAGGCATTGCGTGTTGAGTGGCAGAACTCAACGCCGTGCTTAACCTCGACACCAGAGCGAAGAAATGGAAATATAAATTTAAGTAAATATTTCATCTCCTCGAGTGGGGATCGAACCCACAACCAGTCGGTTTTGCAGTCACACC
>JAAIXJ010001854.1:100769-119232 GCA_013403705.1 Heliconius hermathena | reverse complement strand
ATAGAGATAGACAGACAGACAGACAGACAAGAATTCTGTTGAGTGGTTTTTTAGGTTCTATAATCAACATATTAACCGACCTAATTTTTATTTTTTTTATATCTTTCATGTACAGAAATGACTTTTCTGTCCTTTTATTATATATAGAGATTTTAGATTCACATATTTAATGTCTTATTGCTCATGATATGGCACTCAAATGGCATCTAATCTTAAAATACACGCTGTTTACGACTAAGTTCCCTTTGAGTACCATGTGTTTCCCCACTCTCTGCTCATTTTTGAGACATTGCGTGGTACGTGCTGGAACTAAAAGAAATGTGGCAAAGCAGAATGCTGAGATTTGTGTATGTATTACCAGAGCGAAGAAATCGAAATAATTAATTTCCATAAATGGGAATCGAATCCACAACCAGCGCGTTAACTATTTTTTTATTATTATTTATAATTACAATACTCGGAAATGGAGCATTCTCTATTGTGTCATATAATATGGAAAAGGTAATAGCGACAATATTTAAATTTAAAAACTAAATTAATTTATTATAAAAAATAAATGTGTCCGTTAACAAATATTACAAACAGTTAGCGAGTTCATTTGCACTGACGAACTTAAGTTGGTAAGCTTTATTCACTGCGTCATTTTATAAAAAAAATATATCGTTATTTGGTTATAATTTATAAGGTTATTTCCCGTTGACATACAAATATGAAATTTGGTAAAAAGTGACAACTTTCGTTGAAATACAATCTTGAAATTGATACGGAACCCTGGATGGGCAAATCCAACTCGCAAGCGACCGATCTTTTAATTAACTTGAGCTCAAAAAAACGAAACCTTTGAAATCAACAAGTCGTCTCATTAATTAAAACCACTTAACTTCTTCGAAGACTAAGACTTATAAAGAAAATTTTCCAGACAAATTTCGATTAATAAAAAAGAAACGAGGTCATAAGATTGTATCAAGCGTGTCCAGTCAAGTTAAAAAGCTAGAACAACTTTAACAAACAATCTAAACCGACTTTTGTTTGAGACAAGAAATTTCAATTCGTAAAGTATTTAACGTATGCATAAAATTGTGAATATTTATTTGAACCCTTAACTTGTAAAATATTTAAAAATTTAATAATTAAACCCAAAGAGTTATTAATATATTCATGTATAAAAACCGGCATTTTATTAAATAATGAGTTATTATCAAAAATGCGGTAAACTATTATATCTCAATAGACAAGGTAAATTTTCAAGAATATTTTGAATTCAGAACTCGATATCTCTATCTTCGATTTTTTTATCAGTAAAGTCGAGAATATCGCTTTACTGGAACGTTGAACTTGGCTCTCATTTCACATTGATGTTTGATGATGTTATTTTATGATGTGATTTCTTTCATTTAGCCCATTTATATACATATGTTTATGTTTACTTACGTATATGAAGCTTGCTTTTTCTTATATGGTGTATAAAGAGTAGTGTATATTATTTAAAAAAAAAAACAAAAAAAAAATCTATATTGTACATTTTTTATTTACCTGCATATATCCTTTATGACAAGTTGTGCCATTTATAAGAGTGCCAACTTTGAACTTCTTAAATCGGATTCTCAGTATCCAGTCTTTTGGTGATCCTCTGAATGCTCTAAACCTGTGAAAAATAAAGGTGGGGTGATTTTAATAATGTAACATAACTGAATTATATTTGTAAATAGTAAACATAAATCAAAATCAGCTTCACGCTGTATCCTGCACACAGCAGGGTAGGCAGAGGGAACCTTGTGTTAAGATACTCCGTTCCTCACTTTCCCCCCAATTCTGGAGGTATTGTCTGCTGAGTGGCGGAACTCAACGCCGCGACCTGCCTCGACACCAGAGCGAAGAAATGAAAATATAAATGTAAATAAATATTTCACTACCGTGAGTGGGGATCGAACCCACAACCAGTCGATTTTACAGTCACATTTTGTGCCTCTGCCGATCGGTCTCAGAATAAAGAGTAACCAGTAAAAATAGTAAACATCCCAGAGTATATATATGTCATAGGAAACAACGTATAGTCAAAAATAATATAAATAAAAATAAAAAATATCAAAATTATTAAGAGTAGATTACATTAAAAAGTCAGTTTAACATTGCCAATAGTCGTTCTCGATAAATAGATTATTCAAATCAAAAAGGATTCAATCTGAAATAAAATATATATTTTATATATTCATATAAAATTTCATACAAACCAGTACCTTGTGGAGTTATTCAATTAAAAAAAAATCCTCTGCCTACCCCGCAATGTGCGGGATACAGCGTGAAAATAAAAAAAATTCTAACCACTAGTACCTGGTATTATCGACTTCAACCACATAAACTCTCAATTTTATAATAGTATACCTTTTTTCTCTACAACATTCCAAATACTTTGGGATCATTTTCATATGTTCTCCAGATGGGTTTGTGGTTTCACCCTATCTAAAGCCCTTTTGATGAATGCCCGTGCAGGGCGATATAACTTAGCCTTTGGTTAGCCAAAGCTTTGTTGTTGCGATCAGAAAACTGTTATTCCGGTCTTATTTATCTTAATTTGGATTAACTATTGAAGGAGGCCAGCCGTGGCGCAGGGCCATAGGAGCACAAACGCGACATGTTGTGGGTTCTATTATCACACCAGAAAATGAAAATATTGAATATTTTTATTTTTTCGCTCTGGTCGAGGCAAAGCTCGGCGTTAAGTTCCTCCATTCAACATGGACGGGCTCCAGGTTTTAGCACTAGGTGCCCAGGTTACCTCTGCCTACCCTGCTTCGTGCGTGATATAGCATGAAGCACAACGGCTGTAAAATGGGCAACGGAGTGTCTTAGCACTAGTTTCTTAAGGTAAGAAAAAAACAATGATTACTAAGCAAGCAAAATAAGGTGCAATAGCTAGTTTATATACTTAGAGATTTCTTTTTACCTGTATGTACATGTGAGAGGTCGTCCAAAGTTCTCTGGCGTCACCGGCGGCGATGACACATCCTCGTATATCTCCACAGTCTTGTTACAGTGGTCTCGTTTTGAATCTGAAACAAAGGGATACGTTTTTTTTTTAATATTATCTAGTAGTTTTCAAGTCAAGTTAAAGTTGTTATTTCTCGATATATACTAATTTATATGTAAAATATGTAAAAAAAAAAGTTGTTAAAATATCAATTATACTTCCAGTCATGTATACTTTGAAGTCAAAGACACTTTGACCGACATTACAATGTCTGCATCAGTTAAGAAAGCGATTTTTAATTGTTTTGTTTGAAAGTTTGTAATCAAGATCGTAATCTGTTTGTAGACGGTAAAATCGATACAATTTCATTGCAGAGGTATAAATTAAGTTTTTGTTTTTAATGTTTTTTTTACTTTGTTTATGCCAAGCATATGATAAATTAAATCAGCTTCCCTCTGTATCCCACACACAGCAGGGTAGGCAGAGGGAACCTAGTATTAAGACGCTCCGTACCCCATATTCCGCCGAGTTCTGGAGGCATTGCGTTGAGTGGCGGAGCTCAACGCTGCCATTTACCTCAACACCAGAGCGAAGAAATGAAAATATAAATGTAAATAAATATTTCACTTCCTCGAGTGGGGATCGAACCTACAACCAGTCAATTTTACAGTCACACTTTGAGCCTCTACACTATGACTGGCCTCATGATATCAGATATTAAATAGCATATAACATTATTCTTTTTATTCAGCTACACGGTGTATCCGGCATGGAACAGGTTAGGTAGACGGAACTTAGTGTTAAGACACTCCGCTTCCCACTTTCCGCTGAATTCTGGAGGTTTTGCGTGTTCAATGGCAGAACTCAATAAAGCGCTTTGCCTCGAAACCAGAGCGAAGAAGTCAAAATACAAATATTTCCTCGATTGAGAATTGAACCCACAACCAGTGGTTACAGTCACACACTTAGGCCCAATGCCACGACTGGCCTCAAAAGTTAAAATAAAAGTAAATAAATCAGCTTCACACTGTATCCCACACACAGCAGGGTAGGCAGAGGGAACCTAGTGAAAGACAATCCGTTCCTCACTTTCTGCTGAATTCTGGAGGCATTGCGTGTTGAGTGGCGGAACCTAACGCCGCACTTTACCTCGACACTAGAGCGAAGAAATGGAAATATAAATTTAAGTAAATATTTCATCTCCTCGAGTGGGGATCGAACCCACAACCAGTGGGTTTTACAGTCACACTTTGTGCCGCTGCGCCACGATAAAATTATATATATAGCATGTAATTAGTCTAAGAATAAATCACTTTCTTGATAATATTAATCTAGCGTTAATGATTCTTTGTTAAAAGTTTGTTTTCGTTATCAATTCAAATATTTATTATTTGTTTTTGCAAAAGTTTATTTTTCTTTACAGGGAAGGGACTTCCGTTGCTAATGACTTTTAGAAATTATTTGGTGGAAAAATGTTATTTCCATTTCTATTTAGGTATTTCAGGATTTTATTTTATGGAGATGTGATTTTGAATCAATTTTCGTTACTCCACATTTCGTTTAGCTAATTACAAGACCATGTTCTTAGGAATACGAAACATTTTGGCGAAACTCAACACTGCAATTTCTCACCATAGCGAGTAAATGAGAATATTGCCCCGAATGGACATTGAACTTGCAACTATCGTGTTTTCAATCAGGTGCAGCCTGCGCCACGATGTTTTACATATATGACTCCGCTGCTTAACTAGCAATATCTAGGAGCTATTTGTCCAAACATCATTTTCACTAGTTTACCCCAAAATTTTCGAATATGTTAAAGGACATGAAATTGTTATTTTGATTATCTATATAAATATATCAAGGCCGTTTTGGCGTAGCGTGAAAGCCTGACTATAAACGCGACGGTAACGAGTTCGTATCCTACGTGGAGAAAGTAACTATTTTCCTTTTATATCGCCATACTGTCTATAACAACAGAATAAAACAACGACAACATTAAATTAAAACATTACTTAATACGTACAAAAAAAACATAAAATAATTCTAAGCAACTTTAAATATCCAATTACACAAATTTTGTTATAATAACGTAATTGATTTGGTTATACATCGACGTCAGTAGTTTAGAAAGAGATTTTCTCCTTTGAAATTGTGTATATATTTTTCATGGTAACCCCTGGCTTCATCAAAAATATGTTTGAATAAATAGATGGGGTTGAAATTTAAAGGGAGACAAAGGTAACGCTATTATTTTCCCATTAAAATTACAATAAGGGTTAGAAAATGATTTGTATAACGAAACGTATTTTGATGTTATATAAGCTTGGCACGTTTAATCTTAGATTTGTATATATTTTTTTTCAGCTTCACGCTGTATCCCGCACACAGCAGGGTAGGCAGAGGGAACCTAGTGTTAAGACACTCCGTTCCCCACTTTCTGCCGAATTCTGGAGGCATTGCGTGTTGAGGGGCAGAACTCAACGCCGCGCTTAACCTCGACACCAGAGCGAAGAAATGGAAATATAAATTTAAGTAAATATTTCATCTCCTTGAGTGGGGATCGAACCCACAACCAGTCGGTTTTACAGTCCCACTTCGTGCCGCTGCGCCACGACTGGCTCGGCTTTAAGGAGCTTTATATATATAAAAATTATATTTCACGCTACATCTCACATACAGCATAGTTGACAGAATAACCTAGTGCTAAGACACTCTGGTGGGACTCCAGATCCAGGAATCTAATGCATTCCCCCAAATTGAAATCGAACCTGTTACCATCGTACAAATGAATATGCAAATTGGCTAAAAATCATTTTATAAGTAAATTAAGGTAGATAAGCATAGTTCGCAACTGCTATACACGAGAGGGATACGCCATCGAAATTGGGTAAAGTTTTTAAGCACGGTTTGATAGCACTCAAACTTTGCGTACATGTTCTATGTGCGGTGAATTAATATTCCGCCAGGTTTTGTAGTTGGTTTGTTTAACTTGTTTTCTTTTTTTTTATATATGATAAAAAAATTTAAGCCAATAATTTTTTTGGTATGTAATGTGGCTTTCACAGGAGCAACGAGCATAGAGAGAATCTAATAAATATATTATTTTTATGTTTTTTTAGCTTCACTCTGTGCTGTCGAGTGGCGAAGTTCAAAGCCGCGGTTTTCGTCGTTACCAAAACCAGGAAATAAAAATATTCATTATATCATTCTCCCGAATGACAATCGAACCCACAACCGTCGCGATTTCAATATATATATATATATATATATATNTATATATATATATATATATATATATATATATATATATATATATATATATATATATTTAAAATTTTTACAATTAAAAGAAAATGCTCTTACAATATTCTTCTAAGATTTCTAAGCAAAATATAATACGAAATCTATACAAAAATAGCTATATATATATTTATACGTCTACTGGGATTCCACTATACTTACATCAAGTCTAATATATCTTCTATATAATATTATAACGTTTATTCGACTTTCTGCAAAAAAACAAGAGTTTGTGATTGATGATAGTGTATTAATATTACTGAATATAACATATTATTATGTTTTTTTATTTTTATTTTATCATAGTAGAGTATAGACAAAGAAAATCTAGTGTTTAGATTCTCCGATCATTCAACACACATTCTTTCTTTCTCCGATGGAGACCGAATCCTCCACCACTTTTACATTTATACACTGTGTTACTGAGTCACGATGACCCCATATACATATATGTATATATTTATATTTTTTTTGTTGCACGCTGTATACCGCACATAGCAAGATAGGCAGAGGAAACCTGAACCGTGGATTAAAACACTCCGTTCCCTTTAAGACATTTCCGGTCCCCATTTTCCGCTGAACTTGATGCCGAGGTAATATTAGCCATTTTGTCACTCGTCGGCTAATCTATCTATCATTCATTGCTACAGTGGTGGACGGATGACAAACGACGAACATATAAGTATACTGTCATAAGTAAAACTTTTCTTAATTCTTTTCTTAGTCTTTATTATAGTGAATCAAAAGAACGCGGCTTGGTGAAGTAAGCGACCAGGGAACGAAACCCTATTTATTTAAAGAATAAATGGATAGGATCTGGACTCTTCGTAAACACTCCTGGCGCGATGAAATTAAATTTCTATTTAATTTATAATTTCTTTTCTTCGTTCTGGCATCAAGGCAAAAACCCGGCGTTGTGTCCGCCACTCAACACGCAATACCTCAAAAAATTCGCCAGAAAGTGGGGAACGGAGTGTCCTAACACTAGGTTCCCTCTGCCTACTCTGCTGTGTTCGAAATACAACGTGAAAATGATTTAAATAAAAAAAAAACGTTATCACAACGACATTATAAATCATAAAAAAAACACCAGAATACCAGCAGTTTATAATCTGTGACAAATCAAAGCACTTAAAAAGGTTTCTATAGGAATTAACGATGGCGGAGATGCAGTTTCCGTTTGTGAAATTGCACTCGAATTTTTAACGAGGTTCAACTGTAACACAAAATTGTCAAGCACTTATTGGTCTCACGTTCATTGTACTGAAGTTATTGGAATATTGATTGAAGTGATGAATGGTGTGGTACGGTGGTGGGGTTGCCTGTTTGTTTTTTGTGAAGAGTTAATAAGAGGCGGGTACGCGCACAAGTGTGTGGCTGTAAACGTGACAGGTTGTGGGTTCAATTCCCACTGGAGGAATTGAAATATATATTTTTTCTTCGCTCTGATGTCTTAGTTAAGGGAAGCGTTGAGTAACGCGACTCACCACGCAATACCTCCAGAATTCGGCGAAAAGTGGAGAGCGGAAAGCCGGAGCGGAATACTAGGCCCCTGATCGATCCCCACTTGAGGATTTTTTTTAAATTTATATTTTTAATTCCACGTTCTGGTATCAAGACAAAAGAGAGGCGTTGACCTCCGCCACTTAACAAGCAAGGCCTTCGGAATTTGGCGGAAATAGTGAAACGCAGTGTCTTACTGCACTAGGCTCCCTCTGCCTACCTTGCTGTGTACGAAATACGGTTTAAATTTGTACGGTGAATACGGTGAAGCTATTTTGATTTGTAAGCAAAATAGTCTGCGGGTACTTGCAAAGATCGACTTCTGGCTGACCCACAATGCCTCCAGAATTCGACGGAAAGCACTAGAAATGGGAACAGAGCGCTTAACACTCGGTTCCAGGGTTTTCTCGGCCTACTCTACTGTGTGCAGGATACAGCGTAAAACTAAAAACACACAGCTAATTTATCATGTAAATATTTGATTTGGGCCTTTGGTGTTCCTTCTTTAGTATCTCTTTTTGGACTACTACTACTATCCCAAAACCCAATATTTATTTAGAGATCCAGTGTTCCAGTGCTCCGTGACCACTATTAAGACAGACAGTGAGCTAAGAACATATTTCAGCATTGTATTGCTTTAGTACAAGTTCAAATGTCGCATAAAAAATATCGGTTAAGTTCAAGTCGGGCTCGCCTACCAAGAGTTTTGTACCAGTTACCAGTTTGTATGTCAAAGGTGAGTGTACTCTACAGCTTTGATGATGAATAAATCACTATGTTTCTCCACGTCCGTTACAAAGTATCTAAAATAAAAGAAAATAAAAAGTGAAAAGCGTCAAGCAAAAAAAATCTGCTGATATATAGTATTTATATATAAATTTGTAAGTTTACACTCCATATGAATACTTATTTACTGACTTACTGATTCTATATGAGGCCTGTCGTAGCGCAGAGGTACAAAGTGTGACTGTAAAATCGACTGGTTGTGGGTTTGATCCTCACTCGAGGAAGTGAAATATTTATTTACATGTATATTTTCATTTCTTCTCTCTGGTGTCGAGGCAAAGCGCGGCGTTGAGTTTCGCCACTCAGCACGCCTGCGCAACGCAATGACTCCAGAATTCGGCGGAAAGTGGGAAACGGAGTGTCTTAACACCAAGTTCCCTCTGCCTACCCTGCTGTGTGCGGGATACAGCGTGAAGCTGATTTTGATTTTTCGGATTCAAACCTGCGTCTCCTGGAAGCCGTCCAAGCGCTCTAACCAAATAAGCCATACGTTAATAACGACCTAAGTTGAAAAATCTCCATAAACCCCTACCAAGTCAAGTCAATTAATAAATCAACACGCGGTAATTAACAATCAAACAGACATAATGCAGTCGTTCATCCTGTAATGAGGAGCGGTCGGAATAAATCACACGGTGACAAGTGTTCGAATTGAAATGCAGCCAAAAAGTGAAAATACGCGAGTTGCTATTTCATTTTGTATTTCTATTATACATGTATATGGTAAATTGGGGCTTTCGTGGCGCAGGGGATGTTCCCCTGACTGAAAAATTCGACGGTAAGTGGGGAATGGAGTGTTTTAACACTAGGTTTTCTCTGCCTCTCATGCTATGTATTCTAAGTTTGCCACTACAACAATTTAAATTTAGCTGTAAAAACAATACTAACAAGTAAAATTTATTACAATGTTCAAGAATATTTACAGGACAAAGATATATGGAATTAATGTTGAGGCCAGTCGTGGCGCAGGGGCACAAAATGTGACTGTAAAACGACTGGTTGTGGATTCGATCCCCACTCGAGGAGATGAAATATTTACTTAAATTTATATTTCCATTTCCTCGCTCTGGTGTCGAGGACAAGCGCGGCGTTGAGTTCTACCACTCAACACGCAATGCCTCCAGAATTCGTCAGAAAGGTTCCCTCTACCTACCCTGCAGTGAAACTGAATTAATGTCTTTTGAATGTCATGCAGGATAGCTGCCAATTCATGTAATAATTAAATTATACAATTGACATTGAAAAGAGCAACTGTTGAGTTTCTTGCCGGTTCTTTACAGCAGAACTGCCTTCGGATCCGGTGGTAGCTTTTTATATGTAGTCTCTTCAATAAATAATATTTTGAATTTAAAAGAGATTAAGTCAAACTTGGCTGGTAGTAACACATTTATTCCAAGGTAAGTTATACTTAGAAAAATAAAACAAAAATAGCTATACTAATACAAAACTTCGTCCAGGACAAAGTTAGTGTGAACTGACAAAGTTTTTACTTGAACTTCCACAAAAGTTTCAACAAAAAGAACGTTCCGCTAGAATGTAACTTTTATTTACTGTTTTAGATAAGCGAGCACCCCTTGACATTCCACTGCTAATATATTATGATATTGTTGAGAAATTTTTGCAATTCCACTTCTGCCTTCTTGATTCATTGGCGTAGAACTTTTAAGCCATTAAGTGGTCTTATGGATTCACAAAATAAGTAAAATATAAGTTTTGTAGCTTGAGTGTACGTTTTGATTGTTATTAACATTTGGTCCTTACTTTGAGGAAGGAAAATGGTGAACGGATTTTCCGCCGAATTTTTGAGAGACCAGAGCAAGCAAAAGAAAATATTAAGAAAAAAGAAAATAGAAAGGAATATTTTTATAGAAAAATACAATAATTTTGTAAGGGATAAAACTTTGATTAAAGATAAAAGAATTACTATGAATTAGAGAATTTAGATACAAATTAAAAAGTCATACTTTTCTGAACAGATATCGCACTCTTAATTAGCACGGAGCTATCATACGATTGGCCTCGTTACCAGAGAAAATTAGAAGTTTCTTTCCTCGATTGGAAATTGAACCCACAAACGTGGTTGCAGTCACTGCGCCACAAAAGCTTCCAGAGCGATTGATTACAACATTTTCTTTTCCAAATCAAATCAGCTTCACGCTGTTTCCCGCACACAGCAAGGTAGGCAGAGGGAACCTATTGTTAAGACACTCCGTTCCCCACTTTCCGCTGTATTTTGGAGGCATTGCGTATTGGGTGGCGGAACTCAACACCGCGCTTTGTCTCGACACCAGAGCGAAGAAATAGAGATATAAATTTTAAGTAAATATTTCATTTTCGCGAGTGGGGATCGAATCTAAGACCAGTCAGGTTTACAATCACATTTTCTGCCTCTGCGCCACGACTAGTTTCATTTTCTTTTCCTAGCCCATAATATGTCACAATTGTCGAAAAACGTAGTGAAAGTAGAATTTGGAAAAATAAGAATAAAAGAATCATTCTTAGATATAAGATATAACTATCGAACGCGACATTCAATTACAACGGAGTGAAAACTTAGGTGTTTTCGTGTTTCAAAGTTAAAATTTTATTGCGCGGTAAATATGGCGGATAGCATCTGAATAGAGTAACTTTCTGGAATTATTATAGTACTGTTACATTTTTCTAGTACCGCCCTGGGAGGAAAAGTTGAAGATACGAGAGCTAAGAATACGTGCCGATATTCTTTCATCGTATATGTATAATATAATTTTATATTATGTTTTAAATAACTTTATACTGGACTAGCGTGGCCCAGTGGGTCATCGTTTGACTAGCTTCACGATGTATCTCGCATATAGCAGAGCAAGCAAAGGAAATCTACCTTCCTAAAGTTCGTCGTCGAACGATGTAGTAGAGTAGTAAGTAAAATTATAATAGGCTTAAAGTTTATAAATATTAAGTTAAATGTGTACAAAAAGGCAATCTAAAAATACCTGGAATTTCTTAGAAATATATCTAGTCATAAGCCTAGTTTAAGTAGCAGATAAATATAAAAATAAAGCTGATAATTATGAAAAAATAGAAAAAAGTACGGACCACGTGTCTGTAGCGTTTAGGTAAAATATATAAAAATTATAATACTTATAACAATATTTGTGAAAAAAGCATTAAGAAAATAAAGATAGGTCACTCCTTTTTAGAGTTCCGTACCTTTTAAGGAAAACAGAAATACTTGTAAGATCACAACTCAGGAGCGCTTGGAGATATCGAGTTAAAATTCAAACAATGTACTACTACTACCAGATTTTTGCCTCCATGATTTTCAAAAAAAAAAACGTATTTTTAAATTTATTTAAAAAAAGATTTGGCCGCTTACATAGCGAAAAAAAAACGCGTATTTCGACACTATAAAGGAAATGAAAATTCATAGGCTAATTCCGATTGACCTAGAATTATGAAAATTCTAAAAAGTAATAACTTTAAGGGGGGGGGGGGGGGAAATTTGGTATATAAGGCTAAGCTATGCTTGAACTTCAGAGAAATTCAAGGTCTCCAATTTTTGTACGGAAGACTCGGTGGGTGAGCCCGACTCGCGTTTGTCCGGTTTTTTCATTTTCTTTTCATTTAATCTGGGTGCATTTGTATATTACTATATCATTTATAGTCTTATAGTAGTTACCACTTATAGTAGTTATCACTTAAAGTAGGTATTGTTGTATCATAAATATTAAATTTCCACTAGATTATAAGGACCCTGGGGAGTTAGTGTTAAGATATTCCATTCTCATTAAGACACTCTAATTCTTCACTTTCCCGGAATCCGGGAGATATTATATATTGAGTAGCGGAACTCAACGCCGCAAAAAATGTATTACAAAAAAGAGTGTTTTTAACTTAGCTTAACTTCACGCTTTATCCCTTGCGGGGTAGTCAGACAGAACGGAGCGTCAAATGCTACGGTCTCTACATGCCTCTTTCGCCTCGTCCATCGTCATGTACCTCTTCGTACATGCCCTCCGAGAGGTCCTCATCCTTTTTACAAGACCTTTCATTAGTATCTTTGATACTGTGTTTTCGAAGGTCAACCGAGATCACTCCCGTGGAGGACGGAGCTACAAATAGCTACTAGTGTTCTTGTATTAAATTTTTTCTTTTCTCCCTTTTGAAACACAAATATATTATAATAACACAACAAAATGATCGTATACAGAAAACGAACCTATTTCTTACAACTGTAATTATATAAAGAAGAAATCAGTTAAAGCTATTTCTTTTAACTTAGTCAGGAAAACTCCTAATTTAAACCAAATTACAACCTTTCATCCAGTTTTCTTGGCAAGGGTGTTCGTGCTAACACTATCCTAATGTGCCTCTAAATTTTTTGCTAAATGAAAATAGACCTTATTTGAAGGATTTAGAGTCAATAATAAATTGATATGGCCTCTTTAATCAGCTGATTGCAAGGAACTTTTATTCCGTTGTAAAGACACAATTCGTGCAGCTCGCTTATTTTAGAATTGGATATGGCGCAGTAAATAAATATTTATTTATAGATATTTTCATTACCTCCACGTATTATACCGCAAAGGGCGACATTGACTTCCATTCAACATGCAATACCTCCAGAATTCGGCGGAAACTGGGGATTGGGATACAGCGTGAAGATAAGAGAGAGACAATTGTATCCCGCATGTATCGTATGCCCTGGGATACCATGCATACCCTTATGCAGAGGAAACCTAGTGTTAAGACATTTAGCTCCCTACTTTCCATCCAATTCCTGAGATATTGTGTGTTGAGTAAATTAGTGTCCATGCTTGGAAAATTCAGATCATTTTTCTTCTTCGTGTCAATGCTTGGAAAATTCAGATCATTTTTCTTCTTCGTGTCAATGCTTGGAAAATTCAGATCATATTTTGCCAGTATTCAGCCACGCTGACTGCGGTATCTGTTGCCAAGGCAGAACAGTAAGTGTGCTATTTTTTGTGGGTGGCGCCAGAGTCGCAGGTTGATCGACCCTTCAGGTCGTATCCCCACTTGACGAGGTGTTCTTTGCATCCGCCAACTTGGCTCCGTAGTCGATTTACTGCCAGAGTGACTGCCAGGTTGCCCATTGCAAATTGTGACCTCTTAAGGATAAGCACTCTTGGGATGTTAAGACACTCCATTTTCCATTTTTTGCCCAATTTTTCTAGACATTGTTAAGCGGAACCCAACACCGTGCTTTGTCTTATTATCAGAGAGAAGAAAATCATAACAATCCAAAACAATTCTAAACATTAAAGATATTTCCTGAAAAATCAAGTTAGAAATAAGTATTTCAGACTTAATCTATAGATTTACTCTCTCGATTCAACTATTCCTTCTAAAACATACACCCGTTCTATGTAAAATAAATGAATATGCCACCTCTACACGTTCTAAGTAAATCGGAGTGCTGCACGCTCAGACAGAATTACATTTTACACAGGTTGGCTTAACTTTTATATAGCGAAGTACGTATATTCTTCTACGGCTTTTAAATGCTTTAGCCGTTAGCTTCATTGAATTGAAAATGTTTAAATAGTTTTTCTTTATAATGATTAAATAGTAAATTGCCTTTTAAAATGTTTATATTTTAGATGGATTTACAACACTGACTGTTATATTGGTTTCGTAGTCGTGACGGTTGTAGGTTCGATTCAAATTTTGCGTGATTATTTTTTTTTTCATAAATTACAGAAGAAGAAACGGCCGGAATCAATCTCGGAAAAAATCTTATACATCACACTAAGCGTAATAAAATTTATATAAAAGCCAGTATTATATATTACAATAGAAGGGCGAAGCTGGCACAAAACGAATGAGATTTTGAAGATTCTATTGAGAAATCAGAACAATGAAAAATGAAGTTGCCATATCCTATCCTACTTCTTACTAATATTATAAATGTGAAACGACTATTCATTTGGCAGAACTGACTGATTGGATTTAGATAATATTTTCGTTTGGATTTAGATAATAGTTTCGTTGTCCGTACATGGATGATATATAAAAAAAAAAATAGGGAAATTTATTAGTGTAATAGAACCAAATACAATGATTTTATAAAATGTTTGTTTGTGCGTTTGTTCACCTTAAGCTCAGAAACGGCTTAACCGTTTAAATGCTTTTTACTATTGAATTCAGGTACGATAGAGGGGGCTGTAGAGTAACATATTTTTTATACTGAAATTCTGGCGTGGTCGGAATTTACGTGGAAATAATAATATTTACTCTGCACGCCTACGACGAAACACGCGAAATATTTAATAAATTACCAAAAGACGAAGAAAGAAGAAAGATTTACTTAGTGTATATAATTCATTCATACTATAATAATATAATTCATATTTTTTTCTAAAAAACACTTAAATAAATCTTTGGGGCGTAAAAATTCCGTTACTCTACAGATTGTCTTAACATTATTCTTACTGCCAAGCCGGCTACAATCACATGTAAAATGAAGGAGATACGTGCAAAGTATATATATACCATAGCCGCAGTGGCTCAGTGGCACACCATCTTGCTGTAAAAGCAACGGTTGTGAATTGAATTCCATTCGTGGAAATGAGTTATTTTCATTTTCTCGTTCTACCGCAAATACAATGTCCTCACAAATTGAATGGCAAACATGGAACGATGTGTATTAAGGTATTGACATTATCTACCCTACTTCGCAGGAAAAAGCATGAAGATGTTTTTTTATTTATTTAACTTTTCGTGTTAGTATGTGTATGAAAAATCGTGCTAGCTTAATTTGACCCACTCTGCATCAGTTTTGTTCCTGATGACAGTGATTCTGATGTCGTATAATCAATATTGCTGTTTTAAACAGGTTAGACAGAGGGAACCTGGTATTGAGACACGCCACTCCCCACTTTCCGCCGAATTCTGGAGGCATTGCATGTCGAAAGGCTGAATTCGACGCCGCATTTGGTCTCGACACCAGAGAAATGAAAATATGAAATATTTCGTTTCATCGAATAGGAAACGAACCCATAACCTGTTGTGTTCATCCCATAGTCATACACGCTAATGCATTTGCACCACGACTGGCGTCAATATTCTTGTTAACCCAAAATGGCCGCCGTAACAAAATGGCGGATTACAAATTTTTACACAACTTACTTAATAAGAAAAATAATCTACAAAGCTAATTTTTAAAAAGGTTTTTTTTAATAAATATCTCTATTTTATTTTATAAATATTTAAACATATAGCATGAATAAACAGTAAAACGGGGGCGCGCGGTTAAGTGCGATTGTTGTGTCGGGTGAAGACCGACTTTATTAAGGACAATGGACTCCAACCATTACTACAAATATTTTTTGTTCATAAATACGATCCGAGATTGCTTTTAAATAAATGAACTTATTTTCGTTTTATTTACTTTTAATAATATATTCTTAATTAAAAATATTGGATTAATTGTAAAATATATATTTTATAAATCAGTTTCACGCTGTATGCCGTACACAGCAGGGTAGGGAGAGGGAACCTAGAGTTAAGGCACTCCGTTCACCATTTTCCGTCGAGTTCTAGAGGTATTGCGTGTTGAGTGGCGGAACTCAACGCCGCGCTTTCCCTCGACACCAGAGCGAAGAAATAAAAGTCTAAATGTAAATAAAATTTCATTTCCTCGTGTGGGGATTGAACCCACAACCAGTCGATTTAATAGTCACACTTTATGCCCCTGCGCCACGACTGGCCTCATATTGTATAGTTTTTAGGAAACAACGAACATAAAGTAGGCAGAGCTGGCTGATGAGTGATGGTAGAGGGTTCGATTCCTATTCGGGAAAGTATTTGAGGCGTTAAGTTTCACAATCGGCAAAAACGCGCAATGTCTCGTAAACTAAACGAGAAAAAAAGACGTTAAATTATAATATTTTTTCTGCATAAACCAAATCAAAAATCCAATTTTTTTCTGCATAAATACTATGTGTTGGATACAGCGTGAAGAGATAAAAATGCAGTATTAATACTATAAAGAATAATTATAAACTTTCTGCCAAAGATATAAAGTTTAAATCAGGTTATTCCCATCATATAAATATAGTAATTGAATGATTTATAAGAAAGGATGTTGAATCAGATACTTGAGTATCGAGTTGTTTGTTCCATTGTCAACTGACAATGTTCCTCGTATTATTGAAGTGTTCTTAGCTTTTAAATTGGAAACAATAAGTTATGATAAAAATATATTTAGATGTCATCATGTCGCATATGAGTGACGACTGTGGGTATATTTTATTTTTGCTGGGATTTTTTTATTGTAATTTGGGATACTGGGTTGCATCATCTGTGGAAAGTCTTTTGAATGTTTGGAGTGTAAAAAATTTAGCGTAGCGGGATTCGAATCCGCGCCTCTTGGAAATCGCTCAAAAAACGTGAATCTCTCTATGTTAATTTTTTTGAACGTTTTTCTAAAAAAACTTTTTTTGTGCTTAGTGTGGAATTTCTGGAACTTTAAACACGTCACTAAAAGTTATTAACATGGAAGCTGTATTGAAAACTAACTGATCTCACATAAAATTTGTGAAACCGCGTATATTATGAAAAACACTGATCAGGCGTAAATCGAATTCGTCCACCAAGTTCATCGTATTGTAACGGGACGTACAACTTTTAAATGTGGACAAACTTAAGTGTAGTATATTATTCACTTATTTGTATGAAATGAACTACAAATATAAGTTTGTAATGGTTTTTTTCGTCTAAATTACCTAAAAAATTCTGGATAAACATCCAGAATTCTAACTTCAACTTTCTTTATTTGTATTGGAAATTCTCATTCTTGACAAGTTTCAGTGGTGTCCTATAGGCTTGAAGTAGCCTACAAGTTTTGATTACGCACTAATTTACATACACAATGCAGCAAAAGCAATGCACAAACATTTGAATCTTTTGTCTCGTTTTGACTTAGAAATTTATTTTTTTCTATGCCCTAAAAGACCGTACAATTCGATACTTGATATTAATTTCAGCTTTAAACCTCCACGCGATCTCAAAACAATTATTTCTTGATAGACAATCAAGAAAGTACGAAATCCTAATTTTTTTTTACCTAGGAATCGAACTTATAACTATTAACTGTAACCCGTAGGCCATATTATAAACCTAATTATTCACCAATTTAATCAGCCAGCGTAAAATAGCATAAACCTAACTAATTTACCCACGATCAAAAATTCCATGAACACAGGCCATGGTTAACGAGTGTTGACTGCTTTATGGGATATAAAAAACCTCATAACTAATAGCAATACTTTTTTATGTTTTACTTCATATCCCTAGAAATGGTACCGGAAACGTATACAAAAGCCTCATTAGCGGTGACGGAATCCACATGATTTTCATTTTTATAGCCATTTTCCTAGTTATTCAAAGAAACATATGAAAAATATTATATTTTGTCAGTTAATAATATTTAATGTTTCTTGGTAATATTTTCTTTGTATTATTGAATAAATTAGTAATTCGAAATGTATGTAATCTAAGCAGAAGAATAATGAATATAAGTTTTATAGCGCAGTAGCATTGTGTATGTAAGGTTGTTGGTTCGATTCAGTCTTGAGGGAATAATATATTTTTTTAATTTTCATCAACACCATGACGCTGCCTTTTTTACTTAACTATTATGATTTATGAAGGTAATCTCCACTAACAATACAATTTTGTTTACTTTATTATATATTTATGAGGCCAGTCGTGGCGCAGCGGCACGAGGTGTGACTATAAAACCGACTGGTTGTGGGTTCGATCCCCACTCGAGGAGATGAAATATTTACTTCGCTTTGGTGTCGAGGTTAAGTCTGCCACTCAACACGCAATGCCTCCAGAATTCGGCAGAAAGTGGGGAACGGAGTGTCTTAACACTAGGTTCCCTCTGCCTACCCTGCT